>JAVVLW010000543.1:0-22500 GCA_034401795.1 Chaetoderma sp. LZ-2023a
TATACAAATTCAGCAACGCTTACAGCTAGATATTGCTGAGTCATGGGTAGAAATGGATCTGTTGATTCCAATCTTCAAACACAACGCCACATTGCAACCGCATTGGTATTTATAGCATGTTTTATTTGGTTTTCTAATTACACATCTTGCGGTTATATCTGTAGCCATTTGCAATACTTTTCTAAGTATTGAAAAACGTGTCTCTTATTCAAAAACGTATGCTGAAGCTACACTGCAGAAACGAATTTTGAGCGCAGTTGCCCTAATCTGCAAACATGGGTTCATATGGGAATTCTGCTTCTATCCATTCACTGATTACACCACCGTGTAGAAGATCACCCGACAGAGTCTGGCCAAAATACTTGTTCCAGTAGGTCATAGCCTTTAGATCATTGCCTCGTTGCATACTGCCTATCGCATGCGGTGGGGGGACCTAATAAGACACGGCTCGGTACGCTCCGATCAACAATGGATCTGAGGAAGCTAAATACTTTGGCTGAGGACAAGACACCGTGGGCAAAGGCTAAGCACGACTGATTGCGGCTGTAGGATGTTTCTACTACTACAGCCGCAGAATACAGTAACCATACATACATAGTACACACTGCATATCACCGGTGACAAACCAGGATCAGGTCTCATTTTAACATTTAAAGACTACTTTCAATGTACTGTTCAATACCTCTAAATATCTCAAGGTTGTCAAATCATTACCAAATGAACCATGTGGATTTACGGGATATCATATGAAGTGCTATAAAATGTCACGGCAGTTGTTAAGGAAACCCCAGCAAATGTGCACGCTATCGTTGGGAGCACTCGTGTACCATTGCGGTCATCAACCCCACCAATGAGACAGGTAAAACATCAGGGACAAAAATATGTGTTCTGTACCAAAGTCCATTGCCATAAGCAAGGAATCTTTAAAAAATCTGGTGGCAGATGAGATTAGAAAGACTGCCCATGTATTGAAGGATAACCAAATCCTTGCTAAAATCTCTGGGGCTGACTTAATCTTGAAAGCATTTAAATATCACCATTCGTGTACGGTTCTACTGCAGGCTGAGCGTATGTTAGAGTTAGAGTGTGACTATACGCAGAGAAAGACGTCTAACATCTTTGAAACAATATGTTCCTTGAAAAGTGCGCCATAACTGTAGGGAGACTTGACTTTCTATCCTCAGTCTGCGCACAGTATTGGAATTACAGTGGGGATTTTGGTGAGAATGTTTTCTCCACAGCTAGTGAAAATTCTACTACAGATGTGACAGGCTGAAAAAAACACTCTCATCTGAACACAAATTCTGGGGTTCTAATTTACTCATCAGCAATATCAGATGAATCAGTTCATGTCTTCACGGCTATTATCACAACACACGTACTATAGTCATCTTCGCATGAAGTACAAAGATACATTTTATTGTCATCTTAATATGCGTGTAATACCGGACAATTATAGGAGAATAAGAATAATGATTCTGAAGACAATGATTCCGTGTAGGCCATATGGCAATGGACATACTGTAACACGCTCAACGTGGGGGTACAGAGATACTTTTTATTGTCATCTTGATATGTGTATAAGTTGGTGTCTGTAAACTGACATCGGATGTTTATTTCATAATTTTCATAATAATGATAATGATTCCGAGTAGATCATGTGACACTTAATGTCTGAACATAATTTAGCAATTGTCATGTTAAGTACAAAGATACCTTTTATTGTCATTTTGACATGTCCTTAGTTTGATATCGGATGTGTATCTGATAATAACGATAGTGATTCTGAAGATAGTGACTCCATGTAGGCCACATGTCACTGAACACACATTATCAATCTTCACGTGAAGTACGGGGGTGCCTTTTTGTGGTCATCTGCATATGCATGTAATGTGTCACCACTACTAGGGATTATTATACATCTTTCACCTCAAAGGTATAAATAAGTCTTAATTTGTCAGTCATGTGCCTGTTGACTTTTGCCCTGTTTGTTCTTAAGAAATGAATTGTAGTTCTTGGTAACTCAGGCTACCCGCAAATCTTAAGATTCTAATTTAAAATGCTAATTAATGGACCATGTGATGTGTGATCTGTGACTTGTTCTTAAGCTTAGAACACACAATAAAACTCATTCTTAAGCAACGGATTGTTGGTTTTGGTTACAGTGGCACTTAATTTCAGACGTATACACCAAAGTCTAATTAAAAGTCTAATTAATTGATCACGTGACTGTGTACATTTGTCCTGTTCTTAAGCATAGTAAGAACCATACACATGTTTGGTGGCAGCCTATGCCTCATTGATTGTAAACTTAGTTTCAAACTTGTACTCAAATGTCTAATACAAAGTGCTAATTAACAGTAATTTTAACACCGTTCTTAATAAATCAGGCTACCTTCTAATCTTAAGATTCTAATTTAAAATGCTACATAATTGGCCGTGTGGCTGGCGACCTATGGCGTGTTCTTAAGTAAAGAATGCATGATAAACGTGTGTTGTTAAGCAATGCATTTTGGCTCTTGGCAACTTAGGCTACATTGTAAACTTAATTTCAAACTTGTACTCAAAAGTCTAAGTAAAAGTGCTAATTAACAGTAATAAACACCGTTCTTAATTAACCCTGAACCAGCTTTTTCATTCTTAAGTTACGAAAGTTTGCAATTCAATTCTGAAAAGAATGACGCTTGTACATCAAATTTGGATTAAAACAGGTTTTGGAGGGATGTTCTAGTGGCGCCCCCTACTTTAAGCACCAACTCTGAGACTTAAGAATGGTCATTTTTATCCCAGCACTGGTCAAATCGTGTGTACTCAAATCTCTAATTAAATGCCAGTGGGCCCCCGGACTATATGTTCTCTTATGCAAGGAGAGATTTACAGCAATCAGACAGTGAGAGCGTCAATCCGTTAATCCGTCTGCCTGCCTGTCCGCCATATTATGTACGTGTTCGTCCCGCCGCCCGCCGTCTATCACTAGCCAGCCAACAAATCAATCACCTCTCTGTCGGCTAGATTTAATCATTTACCTAATGCAGTAAGGTTGCAAGAAGGACAAATACGATCAAGCAGACAACGCCTATAAGCGGGCACGAGTTGCCTCCCATTAATTTACATTGCTAAAGAAAGCGGTAATTAGTAGATTTACAATTTACAGTCAGCGGAAAACACAATAGAGACAGGATATTAGGCAGTCAGTAACCTGTAGAGTTTTCCGGAAATTGATAGTCGCGGAATGCAGGGATCGATCGATCCCAATAGGATAGCACCGATCTGTGCCTCATGTACATGCCGGCATAATCAATTACGTCACATGTAGGCTAACGTCAATCAAATTACGTAATGACGGACTGATATATCTAGCTCCGCTTAAAGTTACCTTGAAATTGGGATTCTGGGAATTCAATTCCCAACACGGAGCTAGAAATGGGCGGGGAATAGCTAGAAATTGGTGGAGAATAGCCAGACATGGGCGGGGAAGAGCTAGAAATGGGCGGTGAATAGCTAGAATTGGGCGGGGAATAGCTAGAAATGGGCGGGGAATAGCTAGAAATTGGCGGAGAATAGCCAGACATGGGCGGGGAAGAGCTAGAAATGGGCGGTGAATAGCTAGAATTGGGCGGGGAATAGCTAGAAATGGCGAAATCGAATTCTCAAGAAAGATAATCACGAATAAGAAGACAAAACAATGCAGATGCAAGATCTCTGGTAATGGATGGTCATGAATCCGATATTTCTATTCGATCAAGTCATGAAGCTGGAATAGCATCAAGTGTACGAATCATATATCTTTGATGGTTTTACTATTTAATAAACATTGTGTTGAAAATTGTTAAACTAAGTTGACTGAGCACTGTAGGCAGCCAACAACACCCGGTCAATTTATTTTCAATATATCCAACAGTTTACTTGGATAGTTAGTAATCAGTGCAGTTGTAACTATATGTTTATGTCGCCCAGTCAACAAAGTTTATCGCCTAGTGAATGAAATTTTTAACTACTGGGCGACAAGGCATTTTCAACTTTTACTTATGAGTACATACATATGTGAGCTCTTATTACTCATGAAGTATTGATGTATAATAATATAGAGTTAACGAGTTACCGCTCACACACACTCCAATGATCAATGTCGCCCAGTCAAATTTGCTTTAAAAAATGCACAGAGTTAGTTACCTTGATAGTCGGATTCTGTTAATTCGGTGGTCGATCGATCCAAACATGAGCAAAGCGTGGGCAGAGCATAGCTAGAGATTGGCTGGGCATAGATGAAAGTGAATTCAACCATTAAGAAATATCTGTCTGTCCGTTTAAATGTGAATGACTAAATAGGAGAAGTTCTGCTGAATATGTTGAAAGTAAGTTTACGGGGAGCTGTACGGGGAGTTGTACAGGGAGCTGTACGGGGAGCTGTACGGGGAGTTATACGGGGAGCTGTACGGGGAGCTGTTGCGGCTTAAGTCAACAATAGGCTCCTGTTAAATTAGCTTCACAATATTAAATATACTGCCGTCATGCGTAGCTGGAAATTAGGAATCAGGGATTTCAGGATTCAAAGCGTTGCTTAAAGTTGCATGTTCACGGCAAAATGGTTGAAAAAAAGAGGTAAAATAGACTCTTAGAGGTTTAGATTGTGTACCTAAATATAATGAAACGAAATGAAACGTAGCATATGATGATTTCATTAATTAATATAATTAGCTAAGTTGTAAAATTGAATACGATACCCGAGTCCCTAATTCAAATTCACAACTAAAACTTTATATTAATTTTAACCTCTAAATGTATGTAATTTTAACGTATTTGTTCGGCCGATGTGGACTTTCAGTTGTCTGAAATTCGATCTATTTTATTAACAATCAATATTTTACACCTACACCCTGCAGGCCCAAACGCCTTGCACCCCACGCACAACAATGGACAGAGGCCCGATAACATAATACGAGCATGTTTCATGACAGTTCAGACCGAAGCCAGCTAGAGGTGTAGAGACTGAGAGCAAGAATTTGGTTTCTGATCTCGCATGTCATCTGAAATAGAGTTGCAAAATCTCCCACTCAGGTAGCTGACGTCATAATCAACTACTTCACATGCTAGCTCACGTCACACTCAAAGTGACGGACCAACGTCACGAAAGTCCAAAAGTCCTTCGCGAATCATTCTGACCATTTCTCCCCAATCAAGATTCTGCGTATGAAATTTCATGGCCAAGGCTATGGAGCGTCAACTATCCCTCCCAATTGATCCTGTTTTATGGTGCATTGCGTGTGAAATCAGAAACTGGTCCTATAATGGCTGTGGATTGGGAAGTAGTGCGTTGATATCCTGCAGATTTCATAAATGTTGGCTCTAGATGAGTTGTGCAGTAAGATTAACAATCCAACATAACTGATTGTCCAAGTCATTGTTTATTTATTAACCTCGTGATAATCATTGTATATTTTGTCACTTTAATCGCCATAATAAAGTGCTATAAATATGTACCCCATATGCTGAGTGTAATAAACGTGACACCGAAACTGAAACTGTTGGTGGCAGGTTCCTTTTTGACTACAGCCTGCGATGTTAGAAGCTATGATACACATCTTCTTGTGCCTAGAATACATGGATAAATGAGTATTGCTGTGCTCCTCAATAATACCAATTTTGACATGCCTCCTCCTAGTATAGATGTCTCAATACCCTTTAATGGTCAAGACCTTCCAACAAAAGTATAAAGTTGTAGGATAAGAAAACAATTTACAAAAAAATAGCTTTCTGTTAGCCTGCAAATTTCTCGGTACCACTGCAGAGACTGTTTTGGTCAACTTGACCATAGCGTGACCATCAAAGGGTTAATGATAACGACAATTTAAGCTTTCGCTTAGCCAGTGTCTATTTGCAGGCCGTGAGAAGAGTAGTTTTAACAATTTACCAATGGAATGACTGGCTCGGTTACCGAGCCGGTAATTCCAGTGGTAAATTGTCAAACATACTCTTCTCCCGGCCTGTAGATGGACATCCTCACGACCACTGCAGAGTTCGGTTTTCTTAACAGGTTGTCTATTTTTTAAGTTGACACAATACTGGTTAACCGAATGGTTAGCTGAGTGGTTTTCGTTTTTATCGCAGTCTCTAATTATTAATATACATGTAAACGCCTAAATTTAAAATCTAAGTTGGCGTAGTAACATATCCACGTCAATGCTCAACTATTTACCTGTATGGTTACCTTGAAATGTGGATTCTGGGAATTCCAGATTCAGGGCGCATAAATCAATTCCAACAAGCTGAAAAGTGGGTGGAGCTTTGCCAGCAATTGACAGTGCATAGCTGAAATAGAATCCCTTTATTAATCTATTAAACGTGCATATTTACACAAGAATGCCTGAAAATTAAATTGTTAAAATGCTATACTTTTAGAAGCTTAAATTGTGTAAGACGTAATGAAACGAAATAAATCTTAACATATGATGATTTCGGTACGTATAAATTAATATAATTCTGTTAGTTGTGAATTGTAACTAGAGGCACGAGTCACTAATTCAAATCCAGAAGCTAAAAAAAATAGTCATATGCTAAGATTTAAGTCGTTTCATCGCACCTAGGCGCACAGTTTAAGCCTCTAAAAGTATACAATTTAAACAATTGTATTTTCAGTCATTTTGCTGTGAATATCCATCTTTAATATATTAATTAGTTATCCCTGGTACTTCACTAATATATAACCTATTGATCATCCGCAATGTTGATGTATTTACTGTATTATATCTGTATGTGTATGGGAGCCACGAATATAAGGCCGTGTTCTCATACAGCCACTATTCCGGTAAATAGCAGGTAGGGCCTATATCGGCTAGCGTTCTCAAGGAACTGGCACGTGTACCGGAATAAATGCATTATTTATTTTGAAATTTAATCCAACAAAATCAGCGGTTTACCTTCCGATATATCGCTAATGTTGCCCTACGCGAACGCAGCCTATTCCGTCAAAATCTGCCAGGTAGCGTTAACGTCAGCATTTTCTCTCACCGTCTGCCAGGTAGCGCTACGGTCGTCATGCTATCTCGCTGTCTACTAGGTAGCGCCCCTGTCCGGTCCTGGGATATCTTCCAGCAGTGCGATTGCAAACCGATATATCGGCTATATATTAACCTACACAGAACACCAAATAGTTAAGCATGATTAGGCAATGAGAAAGAGGCCTTAGGTCGTGTTCTCACGAGAGACTTAACCGGTGTAACGCAATACTGAGGTATGGCGTTAATCCCGAGTAACTATCCAGCGAGAACACGGCCTTAAGCCGTGTTCTCACTAGAAACTTAACCGGCGTAACGCAATACTGAGGTATGGCGTTAATCCCGAGTAACTATCCAGTGAGAACACGGCCTTAGATCGTGTTCTCACTGGAGAGTTAATCGGGAATAACGTCATACATCACTATGGCAGTACGCCGGTTAAGTCTCTAGTGACAACACAGCTTAAGACTCATGTCTTATGGTGGCCCCATTTGAACTAGGAATACATTCTGTTTAACCCTTTAACCCGAGGATTTGCTCAAAAGAATTTCTTTTTCTCATAGGAACTATCCATTTGCAGACCAAAAGAAAACTATCTTTGAAGATTTTACCGCTGGAATGACTGGTTCGGCTATCGAGCCAGTTACTGCAATGGTACATTTTCTAAAATACATTTTCTAAAATAGTCTTCTCTGGGTCTGCGAATGGACATTTCTCAAGACAAGTGCAGAAGCTGTTTTGGCTGATATGAGTGCTAAAAGGTTAAACTAAGGATATTCAGTTGAATTGCTATAATTCTGTAACTGCTTCTTCGTCTTTGATGTTTTGTTTTAAAATAGCTAATACAGATCCGGGACTTTGTATTTGATCGATCGAAAATGTCGGGTTATTCCGACTTTCAAGACGGCACGCGGTCGTTGCGTTATAATGCGTAACTAATGGCGTGTTTCTCCGAGGGGAATTTATCGACCTGAGGTAAACCTGGCTTTAGCGGTAAATTACCCGAGTTGTCTATTTAGGAAAGCATCCGTACTTGCCATAATGCATACAGATAAGGAGAAGAACGGAGATGAATTGTTCGACTGGGAGTCGACACCGTGGATAATATGAGATCTACACGCGAGGCAGATCTAATAAAGTTGTCCATTATAAACCAATGGCTATATTAATTAAGACTGGAATTCCCAAAATTCCAATTTCACAGCAAACATATATATGTATATTTTTTAATATTTAAAAAATATCTTGCCTTAGGCAGCAACAGCTAGAAGCATGAAAATCGACACTTTCGGCACGCGTGAGCAAGTACATATAGGGCTTACAGTTAAGTCTAACTATAATGGACACGTGCATTGGGAGTAACAACGTGGTGGTTCTTTAACCACTCTTGTATTGACAGCGCCTTAATGCGCTTAAAACGCTACTCATATCTATTATCCACTTAATGTCAAAGATCGTTCAAGAAAATTTAAATTGTTTTGCTAAGTGAATAGCCATTAACGGAGGACTCCAGTTCTAGGTATGCCGCCCCACCCCCTCTTTAGGTAAGCTCCACCCACACCTCTCCCGTTTTGGCATCGATCTGTCAACTTCAGATCAAGCTCTAAGCTCAAAGTCGTATCTATTTTTTTCTCATGTTTTGTAAAATCCGGCTTATATGTAGGATAGAAATGTAGCTTCGGTATATAAACGAATATCTGTATGACCAGAGAAATCAATTCGAAAGTGAGCAAAACAAGTATGTGTAGGTCATATTTGATATGGCGCTCACAGGTCACGGTCAAAGATTTCATTTTCTAGTTTCCATATTTTGCCATATTCAGATCAAATTAAAACTAGACACCTGCTTTGAGTTCCAGAAGGCAAATGTTCGGCGAAGGTTCGCGTTCTTCGTGGGGCCAGTGTTCAGCAATGTGTCGTCTACATTACTTAACTGAAGTATCTAGTGAGCATACGACACATTGTGGAACACTATTACGTAACGGAAAATGTTTTTCGCGCTCCTGAACACATCCTGGATATTGGTGCCTAAGAAAACATTCAGTCGATATATTTCTGTTACGTGAAATACCCACATATGACAGCGCTATTGAATGGCAAACAACGCCACCGTCAAATGCCAAGGGCCTAACTTAGGACCCAAAGGGTCCTGAGCAAAGTTTCTGAAATCATTACCCTGGAGCCCTCTGAACGTCAATTAGGACAGCGAGCAAGCTATGATCCTTTCCAGGTTTGGGTTATTTTCGATTAACATGTTTTGAAGTATACGAAATTCAATGCACAATAGAATAGTTCATGAAATAAACAGTACTAATATGATTCAGATGCCGTTACGCGTTTTGGATATACAACAACCTACAAATATGTTTTAAAATCATATAATCTTATCTTTTAAGAGAGGGGTCCGTTTCTAGTCATAACCCGCCGATTTGGAATCAAGCTCCGCACATCCTTCACTCGTGTGGGATCGATTTAAAACTTTAAAGCCCTGGATTCCCATTGGAAGTTGAATTTCGGAGTAACTAGATGCGATCTGTTCAATATCGTGAAATTAACATGACTGGGGCCGTTGTTGTAGCGGGTTAAATTCGCACCAAAACGCCAAGCAAACTGTATTTTCTAATTGTATATTTTCAAGAACAAACAATTGAATACACTTTACGGACATATCGATGTTGAAGACCAAGGCAAGTGCCGTCCTATTGCTCGTGGTACTCTTTGCTCAACGCATGTAGCCCCTTTTGAGCTACACATGCATCAATTCTGCTTTTTCATTTTGTTCTTCCGAATAGCACCGATAAATATAGTATCAATACTGTCACAATGTTGTACATTTAGAGGCATAAATCGCGTGCACCGATGCACTGACACAACTTATACCTCCGCTCACATGATCCCACTACGCTGAATTCAATATAATTCCGCCAATTATGAAATGGAATTCAACTTCACAATAACAAAAATTAAAAATTAAAATAAATAAACAAAAAAACCCACCATACTAAATTACACAAAATGAAGTCATCATAAGCTAAGATTCATTTCGCCTCACCACATCGCTGCACACAATTCAAGCCTCCAAAAGCATACTTTCTTATCAAGTGTATCCTCAAGAACTCCCGCGCAACCATGCACCTTTAAGGAGAGCACTCCTTGTGTATTGATATCAGGTACTTCATAGAATTTTACTTAATATAAAAGCTACATCACTCTTTCCATTTCCGTTTACTTTCGTATATATTTATACAGATTATCTACTGGCAAACATACATCGCTATATTTATACAGAGAATATTCTGCGTCGCATCGCAAAACGCGTAGAGCTATAGTTACAAATATTATAGACCCACATACAGTATACAAAGTAAACAAGATAGTGGCTGAAAATGCAGAAAACGGAAGAAAAATAATGCAATTTAGTCAAATGGCGGTTCAACCGTAACAGTACTCATATATTATCAATACAACTCAAAATATGCAAGGGATTTAACGCATTGCTGCATAACACGTTCACATTTGCTAACAATACTTTTGGCAAGTTATAGATAGGCTGTCCCGTTTACCAAGACAGACGTATATACAATACTAAATGTTCAAGTTGAAATGCGAAAGAGCAAAAATAAGGTCATTTCAATATAACACATTTATCATTGCTGGTTAAGCATATCATTATCAATCATAGCACTAGTATTTTTCATCAATGTTGATAGGCAAATCGCCATTACTCATTGACGAGTTTCATAATAATAACAGTAGATTTACACATCCCTATTAATTTGTTGCGTTTTGGGCCATTGAGTAGTTGCTTCATTGTGAGTGTATTGGGTCTTGAGCTGAAATACTTGCTTATGTAGATATTTCTTTCCGCTGCTAAAGCCGTGCATTCAAGTGGAATTCGTCTACTAATCAATTTAACTGGCAATAATGTGCAAACGCGCTTGTTTCCTTGATTAGACCATATATCTGAAAGTCCAGCGTTGTTTAATTGGCTTCCTATGTGATGTAACTAGGGGCCATTGAACTACATTGCCTGTATGGAAATGAAATATTAAAATGTATTGCCGCTTGTTGATTTTTGATTCAGCACTAAACATTGGTTTCCCCCAGTACGCTACCATCCTAGTTTGTATTTGTATTCTAAGCGCTAATTGGCCTAACTCTCCATATATCATTGCACAATGTGTGGCGTTTCTTTTTACGCCTAAGGTCATTTTATAGAAACGCCTCTGTAGCTTTTCTGCCCGGCTATTGTTTTCATATTGCCGAATTCCACAGCCACACAGCATGATAGGTGCAATCATTGTTTCGAAAAGCTATACCTGAATGGCAGTAGATAACGGGAGATCTCTAGCCTTTATAATTGGAAACCAGCAATAAAACATGGCTCTACAAACACATTTCAACTGATCTAACATATAAATGCTATTTAAATAAAGTAAAAACGGAAAAGCACCGTGATTCATTGTGTTGACTAAGAACGGGGTCTCATGGACTAAATATTGAATTGGGCAGAAGGCACAAACCAATACCAATACCACGCGCTGAGCGAACATGCCCTTTTTGTGATGATATAGAGGATGAATATCATTTTTTAATTTTATGTCCAGTCTATAATGATTTACGCACGAAATACATAACACCATATTACTGGAAACGACCGAACGTTCACAAAACATCATAATTATTGATGTGTACCAGAAAAAGTAGTTTAAAGAAGTTAGAGGCTTTTGCTTACAATGCTTTTCTATTACGTGACGAACGAACGTAATTGCGTTTTCTCCACTATAATCCATCGCATTTTCTTCTATGCCAATTTGGGATGATAATTCTTACTTTTAACAGAATGCATTTTCTCATCACAGGCACGATTTCAGCTCTCAATATACAAACCTTTACTAAACCAGTAGCTATTTCGCTTCCATTGTAAAAGTTATAAATTAGAGTTTTCAAATTTTAACAATTCGGTATGAGTGTGTGTGCATACGGTGTATGAGGGTGTGGATATGCGTCTGTATGTATGGGAAGTGGATATGTATGTAAGCGTGCGGAGTGTGCCTTTGTTGTGTGTGTGTGTGTATGTTCGTGCGTGCGTGCGTGCGTGCGTGCGTGCGTGCGTGCGTGCGTGCGTGCGTGCGTGCGTGCGTGCGTGCGTGCATGCGTGCGTCTGTATGTGGATGACCACGAGAACGCGTGAGCGTATATGGACATGAGCATTAGTAAGTGGATAAGAGGAACCAAGAAAGTTATTTATTAAAATAAATGCTAAACTAATGCCCTCATGCCATTACAATGGGGGAGTCAGTCAAACCATCCCCATCACGTTGGAGAATGCGGTACTATTCTGATGGTTTATCACTGGAAGGACTGGATCGATAACCAATCCAGTGGTTCCCGTGATGGAGTGTCAGAGTGGTCCTCTTTCGATGTGAAAGAAACAAATCAACGTTTCAAAACTCAATTTTTAATTTCTAGGCATGACTTTGTCGAAAGTGAGTGTGTGAGCGCGTGCATCCTACTCTCACTCCTCGCTGTTCTTTCGACCCGCTATTTCGAAAGTGACTGGTGTTGAACTTGAGTGGTTTATATACTTATACCGGATCCCACTCTTCGTTTCCCTTTCGACTTCACATATTTGGAAACTAAGGGTGGTGATTTTGGAAATGGCATTATACAGTCTGAGTGTGGGTGAGAGAGAGAGAGAGAGAGAGAGAGAGAAGCAAAGAAGGAGAGATAGCGTGAGAGAGAAAGTGTGCGTGCGTGCGTGCGTGCGTGCGTGCGTGCGTGCGTGCGTGCGTGCGTGCGTGCGTGCGTGCGTGCGTGCGTGCGTGCGTGCGTGCGTGCGTGCGTGCGTGCGTGTGTACGTGCGTGCGTGCGTGCGTGCGTGCGTGCGTGCGTGCGTGCGTGCGTGCGAGCGTGCGTGCGTGCGTGCGTGCGTGCTTGCGTGCGTGCGTGCGTGCGTGCGTGCGTGCGTGCGTGCGTGCGTGCGTGCGTGCGTGCGTGCGTGCGTGCGTGCGTGCGTGCGTGCGTGCGTGTATGTGCGCGCGTGTGTGTATGTGCGCGTGTGTGGTGGCGTTGTTTTCGTTTATCAGTATCTTAGTAGCAAATCGGGCTATCGTGTGACCACCCTCGGTCTGTTGATGGACTACGGGCGATTTCCGTGGACAGCACACCTGAGCATTTGATAGCCCCAAATGCCTAAGTGTCCCTTTGCCTGCTAAGGAAATCGACCCGTGGTTCATTGATGGATCCGCGGCTGGCGCGGTGGTCCAGATGTATATGAATCAAATTAGCCTGCGAACATTACTGATGTAATAACATATAAAATATGAGACTGAATATGTTCTTGCAATTGTAATGCACTTAGTTGATTTGTCCGCCATATCACGTTATGTGTAACCATTTGCACTCAAGGGGCAAATGGCCTATTGTGTGAATAAATCTTTCTATCTATCTATCTATCTATCTATCTATCTATCTATCTATCTATCTATCTATCTATCTATCTATCTATCTATCTATCTATCTATCTATCTATCTATCTATCTATCTATCTATCTATCTATCTATCTATCTATCTATCTAAAATCTATCTATCTATGATTAATGCGAACATGGCTCTACAGGCCTTGTCACGCATATGCGTTATAGACCTGGTAAACCGTCCGTTATATGCAAATTTTACACCCACATATATATAATCATATACGATCTCTACATCTTCGCTGGCAAGCGTGAGAGTGGGTAGATTTCTGCCCTTGCCTCTTCCAAAGATCATTTCTTTTGTTGTTGATGCATTAACGTATAGCTTCCACATGTGTTAAATTAATCCCATTTAAAGCTTTTTGCAGTTCTTGAAGCGATTCTGCTAATTATATCGTGTCATCCGCGTAGAGCAGAATAAACAATTTTAGAAGTAGTTCCGGTTCATTCTTAGGCATTGATTCTGCTAGTTGTCATAATTCTGAAAGGCCGTTGCAATTGGAGGATATCGTACTTTCCATAACATTTAAAATAATGCAAAGAGTAGTGGTGATATAATTTATCCCTGCCTCACACCGGTTTCACATCGAAAATACCGCAGAGATCGAGCTATTTGCATAATCCCTAATACACGATTTAGCTTCATTGTGCAGGTTAAATATTAATATAAACACCTTTTGTGTAATATTATTTGACAAAGGTTGCATCCATAAATATGAACTATTTACACAATCAAATGCTTTGGTGTATCCCACAAAACACAAGTACAATCATGTGCACTTTGATACATATATATCGATGAGAGCTTTTAGTGCAAAGATATGATCAGTTGTGGACTAACCCGCTCTGAACGCAGCCTAAGGCAGCAATGTCTTTCAATTAAATTATGTTCAAAGATTCAACAAAACATTTTTTTACATCGTGTTCAAAATTGTGTTTTTTTTGGAGACATTTATTAATTAGCGTTAAGAAAATAATTTTTGTGCCACTTTTTGAGGGCCCTGACAATTGGGGTGGGGTGGGGGGGTGGTGGGGGTGGGGGGTGGTGGTGGTGCGTCGTGTATAAATGCAGCTGTTGCATTGCCTTAAGATCGGCCCTGAATGTTAAATGTGAAATTAATGTCACATTTAACCGTATTCAGGTATTAGCCAACCTACATCCATGGTACTAGTGTTTAACTAACATTCTCGCTCCAGGAAATCCATTTCTGCTATGGAAATGCTCTTTAGGTCAGATCCATAATATCAGATCATTTTAGATGTAATCCGGTTATCAAGCCAGCCATTCTAGTGGTAAATTTTCAGAAATAATTTCTTGGTATGCAAATGGACATTTCTCAAGACAACCGCAGGGACATTTCTCAAGACAACCGCAGATGCTGTTTTTGACTGATATGAGGGTTAAAGGGTTAACAATCGCTTTTCAACACATATACACAATACATGATACAATTCTTTATTACGTATCGAATATTCTGCTAGGTATTTTGAAACCAATTTGACTGGTGGCTGTTGCTGCTCTAGCTGCAACATGTTCCAGTCAACGTGGGTTCACAGTCTCTAATAGGTATTAAACTAAAGACAATGACATTGCAAAGGGGTAACAGGGTAACACATATATGTAGACCCGGAGTTAGGGTCTACCTCGTCGCATAATAGGCCTATTGGGTTATTGCGTACAGGCAATTGATGCGCACATCTTTCATCATTAACAGGGTTCCACTCATTGTTATATTTTGGGCCATTCTCCATAAAAAGCCTCAGGTTAAGTTCATTCGAGATAATTGGCATTTCCATATTTGGCAGTAAATCACGATGACAGCGGGACGTTATCAGCGCTTTTACCGACATTAAGGCGTTAACGGCTCGATCCGGTGAAGAATATTAAAATATGTCTTTATTGAATGTCCATTTGCCGGTCAAGAAATTAAAATTTTCTGAAAATTTACCACTGGATTTCAAGTGGTATATTTTTCAAAAATAGCCTTCTCTTGGCCTGTAAATAGATATTCCTCAAGACCACGGAAGCGATTTGATTTGGCCGGCTTTGCCATGAAAGCGTCAACCCGCACGGTCTCATTTATTCTCGCGTAAGAAACCAATACACATATTGTAATTAACCTTTACAGATTTGGATGTAATCTAGTTTTACTGGCGATTGTGGAATCTATGAAATTTGCTGAGGATAGAGATTGAAAGCAATCTGATTGGATGTTGTTGCAACGGCATTCAGTTAAGTCATTTTCAAGACATATAGTAGGAATTCAATTGATGAATTCATTTTATCCATCAATCACATGACGTCATAATAAACTTCACGACGTGTATGATGATGTCATAATCAATTATGTCATGAATGGGTCGATTTAATACGTCTTAAACGCTCGCTTAATAGAACGCCATGTTGTACGAATGGTATGACTTTACCATTTAATAAGCATGTTGTTGACTATTTTGAAACCAATTTGACTGGGTGATGTTGCTGCCACAATGTTCAACAACATACCTGTACAGTTTTCTTGAAAGTGCGGTTCAAATAGTGTCGGGATCGATTGATTCGAACACACGCAAAGCATTGATGGAGCTTAGTTAGAGATGGGTGGGGCATAGTTAAATCTGTATTTCTCCATTGTAACATGTCAGAGAAAATCCATATTTCATAACTGTCCGAAGTTTCCCAAAGATCTGAATCAGCGCTGATGCTAATGCTCGGTAATACACGGGATTATTCCACCATGACCGTTCGCTGTCTGTTAATCTGTGTGCTGATCTCTGCCCGTGTGTGTGTGTGTGTGTGTGTGTGTGTGTGTGTGTGTGTAAAATGTGATTGATATGGCTGACAACGCTGGCTATGTTGCTGCTGTTGCAACGACAGCGCATCGCAATTGGTTCATATTATCCACGCTCTGACGTAGTAGTAGTAGTAGTAGTAGTAGTAGTAGTAGTAGTAGTAGTAGTAGTAGTAGTGGTAGTAGTAGTAGTAGTAGCAGTAGTAGTAGTAGTTTTTATTATTGTCAGTTCTATGAACCCTGCCATTGACGATGCACCGGTACTAGGATATAGCTCATTCATCATCTGGAATGTAATTGTTTCCTTTTTTCAATTTTCTACCAAGCGGGTCTCGAACCAGTGAATTCGATAACGCCTTTCGCCCAGCGTTTGGGAGGCGATTAGCTTACCACTAGACCAGCATCCGGAGGACACAAGTCCTCTCTACTATAGCACAAGGCACTTGCAAGTATGCAGTTTTTATTATTTTCAAGCATTAGGTCAATGAACCCTGTCATTGACGACGCACTGGCACTAGGATATAGGACATTCATCATCTTGAACGGTAGTAGTAGTAGTAGTAGTAGTAGTAGTAGTAGTAGTAGTAGTAGTAGTAGTAGTAGTAGTAGTAGTAGTAGTAGTAGTAGTAGTAGTAATTTTAATCCATACGGGAATCAATAACATACTAATAAGAAATCTGTGTTGTATTTATGCTTAGTTGCATCCATGGCTGGATGTTTGTCTGCCTGCTTCGGACTTATCTAATCCACCACATTTTAACCCAACACAGCGTGTTTCCGTGCACGAGTATTTCCAGATATTGCCCTTAATCCCAATCAAAGAACCCGAATCCGTGACTGATCAAATTCGGAATCTCTGGATATCTGGGGAAACTACTGGTCCGATGTGGATCAAATTTTAACACACAGAAAACATTCTGACCCGTACATTAGAATTCCACGACTTTGATCGTGGTCGGGAAAATAGGAAAAATCCGGTTTCATTAGAAAATGTTAAAATGCGATTTATAAACGAGGGTCTGCAATCTTTAATCTTTTGTTTCGTTTGCAAACAAACTGGCAAACAAATGTTCATGGACCGTACAGATATATATTGGTACCTAATGCTGGTATCCAGCAAATGATTAAGAGACATGCGTGAGTGCCCGTGAGAGCACCCACGTTCGTACACCACCGAACTTCCAAATCATTATCAACAGCAGCCCGGGTGGGAAAATGTCGAGATTGTGTGGGTAGGGGCGGGCGTGAAGGTCTGTTTATAACATCTGGGCGTTTGGCGTTAGCCAGCAGGCACATGTTCCACTATTCCCATGGCTCATGAGAAAGTAGGACTTAATTTAATTTAATACAGGCAGTCTTGAATTTATCTACCGTCATTCAGTATAGCGTAACTCTTCGATTATAAATTTCTCTGATAAATAAATAAAACAATTCATGTTATTTTCAAATCAATTTGACTGAAAGTTCGTGATGCCACGGACGGCAAAATCTTTCAGTCAAATTGTCTTGATAATTCTTAAAACTGCAACGCGCTTTCTTGAAACAACATGGTTTTCTTAAATTTGGGATGAACAGGAGATCTTGTGGACAGATCGTTGGCGCTATGAGCCAACCTGTCTATAGAGGCCACGGTATGACCCACACTAAGGTAGATCTCATTGGCGTATAGCGTATATTGGAGCCTTAATACCATTACCGAAAGAAACGTAATTTTTACCGAAACTCTACGTACAGTGCAGCTCATGAATAAGTTAGTAGGCCCTATGTTTCCAAAACATTCAGTTGGACATTTTGAACTAATTTGGTTGGAAGACATAAGGCAGCAATGTGTTCCAATCCAATTATGTAATGTTCAAAATATTGAACAGCGCGTTTTTATTTTGTTTTAGAGACGTGTGAGGTTATTTCTGAGCTGTACACTACTGTATCCTTTACTGACGGGTGCACCTTTTGAAAACAAAATACCAATACACTAAAAATCCTTTAAAGCTTAATAATTATTATGTGCGTAAATTGAAACTAATTTGACTGGGAGATGTTTCTGCCTATAGCAGCAACATCCCTCAGTCAAATTGGGTTCAAAATACTCCACAGCTTACATATATCTCTTTAAAGAAATTGGGTGGCTTCCAATTCAGTATTCAAACCGTTAAACATAGGCGTAGGAACAAGTGGCGGGGTGCAAGGGTGGGCGAGCTACGGCCTCGCCCTCTATTGGCCCACATCCCAGATTTTCCTCTCACGTATTGTATCTCCATAACGCCCCCCTCCCCACCCTTATGTTTTGGCCCCACCTATACCCCACCCACCCACTCCACCCGTCATAGTACGTTCCTAGACCCCTGCTTGATAGCGAAATTCTCGCACCCATAGTAAGGATGGCTGTTCATGTTGATTGAAACCAGGCTTAAGTTCAACGCCATCACGTTCATCACCGAGTCTTTCTCTTGGTCTCGAGATTGCGAACGAAATCCCTGATAATGCAGGTTACGGAGACGGCACTGAGCCAATGCTGCTTAGTAGTGTCCCGGTACCGACCCACGAACGCGCGTTATCAGGAATAGGTACGGTCAGGTTATAATGTCTGAATCTGTGTGTGAACACGTCAAATAGAATAGCGTAGGTAGTTCAGGAAGTTAAATAGTAGTAGCCAAAATAAAACTAACGCTTTGAGCCCGTAAGCCCAAATTCGATAACTCGTTTTTAGGATTTAATAAATATTCTGTTAAATTGTTTGAAAGTAATTTGACTGGAAGCTGTTGGGATGCTATATACACCAACAGGTTCCTGTCAAATTAGTTTCAAAATAGTCAATAGCTTACCTGCAAGCCATTTGTATACTTATAAATAATATTCTATAATTGTCTGACTGCCTGCTGCAAGCAATCAAACACTAATTTAAATTGGTAATACCTCTAGATCTGCTGAATATTTTGAAAACAATTTTACCGAAAGTTGTTGGTAGCTAGGCTACCAACAACATTCGGTCAAATTGTTTTCAAAATATACAGCAGATCCGAAGTTAACCCCATGGACATCGTAGTCGGTAGATATTCAGCGGGCAGATAGTTAAACACGGCATTACTGGAATATATGTTACGTGTCAGAAACCGGTTTTGTGAAGAAAGTGAAATCTGGATTCTGCAGTTTGTCTAGGAATTTTAAAGATGCTATTGGTTTTGAGAGGCAATTTTATGAAATTCGACTAGCGAGATAGACTTATTTACACAACGACGATGTTTATCTGGACGTCAGCGCTGATGCTATGTGTTATTGTACTCTATCTGTACGTGTCTCATCAAACCCGGTTTATGATGACCATAATTAAGAAAGATCGCCTCTCAAGCAATGCCGAGTCGAAGGCCATTCGGTTTACTACGAAACAGCAGCTACCGTTACTACCAGAATGGACCAATACTGGTAGCCGACCTAGTGTTTCTACGAAGAATAGGTTTACGGATATTTCGACGTCGACATTACCTAAAGGTTTAGAAAATAGAACCGTCATTCAATTCAGAGCTAAGGAGAGCAAGGGTGCTCCAGAGCAGAGATACACCACAGTGATAGCGAGTATAGAACCCACATGGCCAGTTTTTATTTATACAAAATCACTTAGTTCGGAACACTCCCTTCATCAGAGACGACGCGTCATGAACTTATTCCTACCCACTTTGAGTGGCAGGAATAAAATAATTCTTGTGGATATTAGTCGCGTGTTTCAGGATGTAGCGACTAAGCTTAATCTCACGTACATTATATATAGTGGCACTGTATTAGGTACTTATAGGTACGATGGTTTCATACCCTGGGATGATGACGCGGATGTTATGATTAACATATCGTCAAAGCAGGTGCTTATTAATCATTTTAAAGAACTTGAGCCACATTATTTCTTAAACACAGACCAGAAATTCAGGTGGAAGCTTTATTCTAGTCTTTCGCATCCCATTCGCGGATATACCTGGGAATGGCCATTTCTAGACATAAATTTCTTCGCTGGAAACGGGACACATATATGGGACGATGGCCCGGTATATTCGGAAACATTTTTGTTGAAAGGAGTCACGTCTTTCCAATTCGTCACCGTCGTTGTGAGAATCTTCTGCTTCCTGTTCCGAGGGATTGCAAAAGATTTCTGGAGCGAACATATAGTCTGGATATGTGTGCCTCGCGTAAGTACGACCACAGACTCGAGATAGCAATACCACACTCAGATGTACCGTGTGCAAAACTAAAATACGTATATCCATTTCTTGTCAAGACCACGAAAACGAATGGGAAATAAAGAGTTAAAATATCAGACATTAAACGGGTTTCTAGCTAAACCCCGCCCATTTCTACTAATGCTCCTCGTAAGTGTGTACGTGAGCGTCTGAATCGATGTGTATACATTGAATCCTGAATTCCCAGAATCTCAATTTCAAGGTAACTAAACAGGGAAACTGTTGAATATATTGAAAAACTATGGCAGCAACAGCGCCCAGTCAAATTTGTTTCAAAATAATATATTTTTTAAATTGTAAATTTATTAAGGATACATAATTCGTACACTAGATGGACGTTAACCCTTAAATGACTAAGTTTGTTCGAAAAACCTAAAATATTTACTTATTAAATTTCATGTGCAGGCCAAGAGAAGACTGTTTTTTGAAAATTTACCACTGGAATGTCTGGCTCGGTTATCGAGCCGGTTCTTCCAGTGGTAAACTTTCTAAAATAGTCTTCTCTTGGCCTGTAAATGGACATTACTTAAAACCTCTAGAGAGGTCGGTTTTGGCCGGTTTCGTCACGAAAGGGTTAAATACAGACGATTAAATTTAATACAGACGATCCCTACATTAAATAACTAGAGGGCTTCATTTCTAGCTATGTCCCTCCCATCTCTAAACGTCGTGCACTTTCTACGGGTGTTTGAAGCGATTTTAAAACATTGATCATCGATGTCCAAGGAGTTCAATATCATGGTAAACCTACAGGGGAGCTATGGAATATTTTGAAACTAATTTGACTGGGTGCTGTTGCTGCATATAGCACCAAAAGCTCCCGGTCAAAGGAGTTTCAAATTATTCAATATAACTTTTATTAAATTGTGAATTTACCCGAGCCAACGGACCTTTCCAGTTTTAGCCATACCGAGCCCATCTCTAGCTAAGCTCCACCCACACCTCGCTCACGTTGGAATCGATCCCTGAACTGCCTGCCTATCAATTTCCAGAAAACAATACAGGTAGGCTGTTGAATATTTTGAAACTAATTTGACTGGGTGCTGTTGCTATATATGGCAGCATCAGCGCCTAGTCAAATTGGTTCCAATATAGTCAACAGCATCTTTATTAAATAGTAAAAACATACAATTCGTACAGCAACGCTTAGCCCGTCACAAATTATGGGTTCGAGAGGTGCTTATCTATGTGATTCGCGGCGTCATTGATTGTGACGTCAGCATACACGTTACGTAGTTGATTATGACATCATATGAAAGGTCCATTCGGACGGTTACTGCCGGCCCATTACCACTTTCTACGTCATTTGATAAATACGTCAGCTAACAAGTGCCGTATTCTGATTATTGCGTCAGACACTTGAGTGAGTGACAAATAGTATCCATCTATTAGATTCCAATACGAAATGCCTTTTTGCGGCCAAAACCTGTGCTTCTTAAAATCAGGAAGTCGAACAACCACCTGTTTTGAAGAACCATTATATTTAGACACCAACAGCTAGGCGGTCGCTTGAGGAGGTTCTGATGTATCGTGTTAACCTTTTTAACCTGAACTCCAGAATTGGAAAATTCATTTACAATTTAATATATATTATTTTTAATATTTTGAAACGAATTTGGCTGGAAGATGCCTATGGAACAAAATATAATGGCATGCACCTATTAATTAAGTTTTAAAATATTCATCAGCTTAGATGTATATGGTTACCTTGCAATTGAGTTATTGGGAAATTGGTGTTCAACGTGCTAAATCACAGGCAAGTCATATATACCCTAGTTAGCCAGCTGCAGACAGTCTTCGAGATGTGTTGCGGCAGAGCCCCTGTGAGTAAGAGAGGAGCCCATGTATAGCTATGCCCCGCCCAGTTCTAGTTAAGCTCCACCCACGTTTTGCGGGTGCTGAGAAGGATCTCTCCCTCTATATATGTGTTGAAATTAGAATTCCCAGAATAGCACTTTCAACGTCACTATACAGGTAAGTTGTTGAATATTTTGAAAACAATTTAACTCAATC
>JAVVLW010000543.1:25000-100000 GCA_034401795.1 Chaetoderma sp. LZ-2023a
CTAATACAGCCGCAGTATACAGTAATCATACATAAATGTATGAATCTCATACATTTTATGCATGCAAATATAAACTCTATTTATGTTAAGAACGTTGTAATGGGCCTTCCCAGTTTATCCATCCATCAAATGACGTCATAATCCACTACGTGACGGATAGAAGGAGGACATGATAAATACTGGCGTGAATGACGTGGATAAGTAGCCTACGCCACGAACGCATACTTGGTGACAGGCTAAACGTTGTTGTACGAATTATATGTCTTTCCTATGGAAGGTTCATTGCAGTATTAGTATCATTAAATAATGATTCATTCAGTGCACGAGCCTAATAACATGTCTGCTTACAGCACACATTGATCTACCAGCACGACTCCGGGCGTAAGCCTATAACATCAATTTTCGTCCCAAATACAGGACGTCTATTGCTAAGACAAGTGAAGATACCGTTTCTTTACTATACTATACTATAATGTTCGCGTTATGTGGATTATCTCCCTTGAAGTGTCTTATTGGTCGAGTCGAAAGGCATCATACTTCCTGGAGCACCATATCTGCACAATTGTCTAACAACCAGTAAGGTACGAGCTGTTATCAGAAACATGCGATCTGAATATGAAAATAAAATACGGAAGCAACAACCTAGCAATAAAAGATGAGTCACGTAACTTATACACAATTGAGACGGCCTGTAATTGAGACGTAGACAGTTTTTCAAACAATATACACAATTGGCCGATTGCCCGCTCGTCCACACGACCACCCACCCACAATCCCGCCCGCCCACCCGCCCGTCATCTCACCCGCCTGGCTGCCCGACTATCTACTTGTATGTAGCCCTATGCATCTCTGTCTGAGCATTTGTGTCTGTATGGGCTATTTCTGGAGAGCTGTATCTTAAAATCTACAGATCAGATTTGGCTCAAATTTTAATACAACAACTAGTGTTACCATTCATCCTACCAACACATTCTCGATACAACAACTACAAATGGGTATATTAAGCAGCCTTACGCTGAATGCTGTTTTAATGACGGGAAGCTATAATATTGTTGCTATGTTGAGGAGTACCTGCCTGTTGTAGTGATCCACATATAAAAGCAGGCTCCAAATCGGATGACATTCCATATCTATGGATGGTTTGGAAACTACTACCCCGATTTGACTCAGATTTTAGCACGAGAAAGGGTGCGCTCATAGATATCGTTTATACTGGCTAGATGGCTCATGTGCGTAGGCCAACTAACTATGGGGCTACCGCGGATGATGCGAGTTCAGTAAATTCGCATGTAGTTTGAAGAGAAATTGAACAGACAAATTTACATATTTTTATCAGAAATAAAATTGTATTGGATATTATAATCTGATACTTTATTCGACTACGTAATACGTTTAGTAACAAAAACATATTATTTTGGAGACTATGCATCCGCGGAGAAATTACTGAACTCTGAAATGCCGCTTTTGAGAGGGCCAAGATCAATCTAGCCAGTATATACGACATCTATGGGTGTACTATATAAGTGTATCTCTCAACTAACCGTAGAATTCGACAACTTTTGGCCTGATCAGTAGAGAAAATCCAAATTTTGTTAAAATGTGACAAAAACGATAGGGCGATAGTAATCTCTGATTGCTCATGTGGTTTTTAATGTAGAAAAATTCGGACACATTTTCGGTTTGCTTTAGGATATTGAACTGAAAAGTAGAGCAATGCTTTACTATGAATAGGTACATATAAAACCGAGAATGGGTGTGTGTGCGGACCCTGAGGGGTGCCTTCAGGATCCACCGTTAGTCACGTTTTTATATAGGCCTATGCACCAATTCAATGAGGAGTTGCATGGGCGTTCTTCATGACCTCTGACTACTAACTAGACAAAGCCAATCAGTCGTGACCTTGGTGTTTTTCTCCCGAAGTCCCCCACGCGTATTCGCGTAGTTACGCATTGCATTGGCCGGTGTCGGCTTCGGTCTACAGCACAACAACCGCCGGCGGAATGCCGCTGAGGCCATGCTGTAAATTATCGGGTTACCGGCGCTGTTGATGTATATGCAGAATCTCGAAATCCACAGCAGAACCAACAACTGTCGCACCGATAAATTCTGCAATACACCATTACCAGACCCATGACAGATGAGCAAAATTTGATATGGCAAAATGCAGACTGTGAACATAATTGTGATAGCGACGATGATCGCGACGGCTTGCGATCGGTTCTTGTCCGCGGCCGACTTCACGGTGTCCATAGACTTCCCTAAGCTCATTTTCTTAATCTGCCTGACCATTAGTGCGCTGAGAATTGCCACTGTTACGAGTATAGCGAAGTATACGCAACTCAGGCCAGCCATGTCGTAATACAGGTGCCACGGTCTGATGAACGTGATAGAGCACCATTCTGATGATACACCACCTTCAACATCCGTCGAATACTGGGTCATGTCAATGGCGACCAACCCGAGGCCCAACGTCATCAGCCATACGAAGGCCAGAAATACGATTATCTTGATTCTGGAGTTCAGAAATGTGTGCTTGAACGGCCAGCAGATGGCCATGTACCGCTCTATCGTCACTACCAGCGTGTGCGTGATGGAGGTGAGGGGCAGCCCTCGGTCCACAGCAGAAGCCAGGATAAAACCTGTGGGATACAAGATACAACAATGGTCAGATGCATAATGATGAAATGAGAGGAGACATAATATACTGAGCAAGACAATGAGAGATTAACGTGCATGTTTTCAGCCTTGAATGCTTTCACGCACATGTTCTATAGCAACAAAATGAAGAGTGCGACACGGTGACAGAGCAGAACATGCTTATAATGTTATTGAATTCTGCATAACATATTACGCATATTACGCTCATAGTATCAGGTAATGCTGTTTTAAATTGTTGTTGGTGGCATAGACTTCCTTGCTTCGTACGGTAGACATGATCACCTGTAGCGAGGTTGGGGTGTAGTCAAAGGCAAAAACATGTAACCTGCCTTATATTCATCGATGTTAAGCCCTACACATTTGTCATCGAATAATGTACCAGTTCCATTAAACAACGTCAAGAATGATTCTGTAAAATTATAACCTGCAGCCATGAAATTGTGTGTAAGAGCGTCTCCAGCCACTTGCTCGTTATCCATACAGCACGAAATTAGCATCACAGTATTGAAAAGTATACGAATTTGTATCGAAATCTCCGTTATAAGCTCTATTGCTAACTATACTGAATATAACCCTACTCAGTAGGTCACCGAGAAAAATAGTGTCCCTATTCATGCTACTAGTCCCTGCTGGAATGGTGAATGATTTGATGATAACTCTTGTAATAGGGTATCAAGTGGGGGACTTTAGCAATGTCGAAGTGTGCACATTAATAACTTCTGGAATAGGTGTATCCGTATGTAAAGTTGATTTAGCTTCATGCGGACCAAATTTGTAAGTGTGAGCATTGCCACGAATTAGGTTAAAATCAGGTTTACTCGACGTAAAACGGACCTTTAAGGAAATGCCATTAATTACAAAATTTTCGTAAAGAAAAATGTCGGAATGAATTCTACCGATCATTTCCACAGGGTTACTTAGGGCAACGTTAAGTTTTCTACGCATATAACCTGCATTAGTAGTTGTCTTATTGTCCGTATGTCCCACTGTATCCTTAAACCATAATGCAGAGGTTAATGGACTCAACCTATGTTCTGTTGAATAATTAAATAAGCTTTCAAAATAACTGCAAAAAGCGTATGTGTCCTTATCATCAGAGACACGTTTTCCGTTTAAAATACATCTACTTGAGAAAACAGAGAGCCGACATTTAGGTTAACCAGCGCAACATCGTTATTCGCCGTTAAAAGAGTTTCCACCCCCGCAACAACCTGTACAATGCTAGCCATAATGTAAATGTAACTTTGAGCTAAATCTATGTATTCATCACTACAACAGTCAGGTAATCCTCAACAGTATTGTATAGTATATTGTAGTATAGTAAAGAAACAGTATCTTCCCTTGTCTTAGCAATAGACGTCCTGTATTTGGGACGAAAATTGATGTTATATGCTTACGCCCGGAGCCGTGCTGGTAGATCAAGCTGTGCTGTAAGCAGACATGTTATTAGGCTTGTGATGTTTTTTTGTCTCGCAGACTCTATCTTTGTGTATTGTTATTTAATTGGAGTGTACTTAAAGCTGAAAGAAATAGCTATTCGCCTGACCAATTATAATTTTGCTCACGTAAATATTGCCAGAGATATATATATCACCAAATGAATTAAGATTTTGATATAAAATCTGAGAATTTTCATATTTCCCAGCTGTAGTAATTTCAATAATTAATATATTTTGATGGAATTTTTCTCGTTATGTGATAACTTCGTAAAGCTTCGGCACAGCAAATTCGGGCATTGTAGCTGTAATACTCATCCTGATATGGGATGATGGATAGAGCGGATCCTGAAATTTTTGTTTGAAATTTTGCTGACTTAGTTTTCCCGCAGAATGTATCTTTTGACCCACTAGGCTGTTCTAACATCTCTAGCATTGGATAAATCTTCGAATTTGCAGCTATAGGTAAGTATCAGAATTATTACAATCGGTGCTGTGGTTCCGGAAATATTATCATATTATATGTTTTCTTGGAATATATATTTACACTGCCTGCGACACATGCTATAACAGTATCTTGAGTCGGCTGATTAATGCACGTGTCATGTGTGCCCCTTCATTTAACCCTTATCGTATGGTGTAAAATGCGTAATAGCCTACTTATAGAGATACTGCCGGGGTACATTTCGAGGGAAAAATATTGCTGAAACGGGTTGCTGTCGTGCACAGCATTGACTTACAGCAGCATTGTTATCAAAATGAACACATTCTGATAGGATAGAGAAAATGGAATCTGTGCTTCAGCGGTCGAGGGGTTAACGATTTCTTACCGTCTTCAGATACTGGAATTACTTGAAAAACTTACTAGCTTAACAGGACAATGTCCTAACGATTATAAATTAGCACATGTTAGGCCTCCATGCATATACATATTTACTGTACAGCCTTCGTGGTCAGCAAAGATAACGTTGGTGTGGGGATGACGTCAGGATCTCGTGAAATAGCGCTCCCATTGCAAAAAATGGCGCCGCCCGGGAGATAAAATAATCCCATGTTTATGATGGTATAATTACTCGTGTTATTTGTCTATTGTTTTTATTTAGGATCCAATATGTTAGTCATAATAGTCTTTCAAATAATGTACACTTTTACCAATCCCGGAATTGTCCTTTAATGATACTAATAATGCAATGAACATTCCCAGTTTTAGCTTTGTCCCACCCATCTCAATCACTCCTATTTACACAGCAGAAGTTGAGAACGCACTTAAACCGCTTAAGAATGGACGTGCAATTGGACCCGGTGGCATGAGAAATAAACTATTCAAATATACAAGTGACATAATCTAAAAAACGATCACGCACCTAATCAAGTCAGATTGTATACGCCACCTAGCCATCGGCAATGTAGGCCAAGGCACCTTGTCGCAACACCCACGGCCAAGATGCCACATGCCCACCCCTCCCCCCCCCCCCCGAAATATGTGGCCCATTGTGATCCTCAACAGCATTCGGAACATCCTATCCAATGTACTTCTATTCCACATCCGAGACAAGATCCATGAATTCACCGAATCATGGCAAAGTGGCTTCAAAAGTGGACGTAGCTGCGCAGACATTGTATGGGCTCAACGCATGCTGGTGTCGGTAGTCATGTCCAAACATTGGGATTTCCAAAATGGGCATTGACATGTCACGAGCCTTCGACATAATTAAACACTCAAAGATCATACATGTACTACGCAAGGCCCGATCCGATGAAAATGAGAGACTACTGCTTGCAGACACCAAGCTGAGAGTACGAGTCAAGTCAGTGAAGTATGTAGAGTTTGAGACAGTAATCGGCTCCCTGCAGGAGATGCGCTATCTCCTGTGCTTTTCACCTGTTACCTTGCTGCTGCATTGAAACCCATATGGGAAAGTTCCACATAATCTCCAACCCCACCCCCCACCCCCACCCACCACCACCCACCTCACCCCACCCCACCACCCACCACACACACCCCTCCAGTGTCAATCGTTGAAGTGTCGCTAGAGATGGAATATGCCGATGACGTGAACTTCATATATGAGGAAAGGAAACCCCTTGACGAACCTCTCCCTATAGCTGCAAGCAAACTAAACATTGAGGCTCTCTTTATAAATGAATCCAAAACAGAGTTCAACCACACATACATATCTCCAATCGGCTCCCTACTGGGAGATGGTCTATCTCCTGTGCTTTTCACCTGTTACCTTGCTGCTGCATTGAACTCCGTGTGGAAATGTTCCACAAGACCAAATCCCTCAGTGTCAATACTGGGTATGTCGCTAGAGATGGAATATGCCGACGATCTGGACTCTATAGACAGGGAAAAGAAACACCTTGACGAACTTCTCCCAATAGCTGCAAGCAAACTAAAAATTGAGAATCTCTTTATGAATGAATCCAAAACAGATTTCACCCGCATATATCCGCTGCGTCATGTGGAACACCGCTTTCCAGTCTTTCTGGAAGCTATGGATTCGTAGATCAAAGGTGCTCTTGATAAAAAGACTACGTATATATAATGCAACGCGCGTATCCTTTCTGCTGTATAACTGTAACAGCAGGGCGGTTCCACCGCAAACACCTGAGCACCATCACTCGACACCGCTGTCCGGACAGCATAATTTCCAATAATAATCTGTTGCCGTGGTCTGTAAAAGTCTTGTTTTGTCATGTGGTAAGGATGCGTGAGGAGAGCTTCACAGAGAGCTCCACCCACACCTCTCTCATGTTGGAATTGGTCGATCCCTGAACTTCTAGACTACGGCAGCAATAGCGCCCAATCAGATTTGTTTCAAAATACTCAACAGCATGTTTATTAAATAGTACAAACACACGATTCTTAGATCAACGCTTTGCTCCGTCACCAATTTTGCGTTCTTGACGGACTTCTCCACGATAGTCATGACGCCATTGATTAGGACGTCATCCTTCACAACACGTAGTTGATTATAACGTCATATCACGTCAGATGATGGATGGATAAACTGGAAACCTCCATTCTTATTTGCAACAGAATCTATAGTGCTGATCGTGGGTGCAACCAAAATGTTTTTCATGAGTAGACCGATGTCTCTAGCAGGCCTCTTCCTATATAGGTTGACAGAATTAATAAAGCCTAGTGAATCCCAGGGACGATATTAACAATATTGACCTGCATCCAACATAGGAGATGTTCGGCAATGTTATGCCTATTCAGGGTAGGCATATTTAGAATAATACGGCACACTAACCAGATGAAAGAAAAATTGACAATGTTTCTGAAATACATTTGACATCCAAATATTTGATGCTGATTTTCCTGAAGGATGTTGGCCTTCATGTTGACAGACGTGTTCTAGTAATACTAGAGAAGATATTGACCATATTTAACCCATTTAGTGTCAACTTAACCCTTTAATGGTCAATCTGACCAGTGGTCGTGCAGTGGTCTTCATCCATGGCCATTTGAAAGGCCTGGAGAAGAATATTTGTGAATATTTATCACTTGAATGACTGGCTCGGTAACCGAGTCAGTTATTCTGGGGTTAAGTTTCAAAGATTTCGGCTGCGTATGTTGCATTCCAATGATGACTGTGCTATATCATAATGCCAGTGCGTCGTCAATGACAGGGTTCCTAGAACTAATGCCTGACAATAACAAAAAACTACTACTACTACTACTACTACTACTACTACTACTATTGCTATTACTACTACTACTACTACTACTACTACTACTACTACTACTACTACTACTACTACTACTACTACTACTACTACTACTACTACTGCTACTACTACTACCACTACTACTACTACTACTACTACTACTACTACTACTACTACTACTACTACTACTACTAATAATAATAATAATAATAATCAAGAATAATAAATAATAAGGAATAAATTCTACCGGTACTTACAAAACCATTCTCCAATGTTCGAGTGGTCGGTATTTGTAGTTTCCATTATCGGAAATACTGTCAAAAATGACAGCGATAATACGTCACAAACAGCCAAACTTGCCAGGCAAATATAAAATGGCGTTCGTAGCTTTGTGACTAGACTCACAGAAGCAATGATTAACCCATTTCCTAGTATCCCTATAGCCATGACAAGACCAAGACAGAGCCTCACTGGCAACACCATGTCCTCAGGAAGGGACCAGTCTACAGACGCATCTGGATCATCTGTGCTATTCGTCGTATTGTTTCCGAACATCGCTGATTCTGTGGCATCATCTAGTGACCCCATTGCAAACGGCTGTTTAAAACATTAACAATTTAAATAATAAAGGCCTCGGAATTGAGCGATGAATTTAACAATTGAATATACTGAATTATTGAAATGTCGATGGCTATCAATGACATGTATTCCGAATTGAGTTGGCAGATTGGAACATTAAAAAATGTTTTCTAAATTGTCGATGATATTGTTTGGGCTATCTGAAGTAGATGTCTGTTTCCAACAGAACTTGATTACAATGTTTCAGCGAACATGTCAATTGATGGATATATCCATTCACCCTTTAACCCTCACATATATTTTAAAAGTTTTGAATTTTCTGATAGAAAATGTCCATTTGCAGATGAAGAGAAGACTATTTTGAAAATATACCACTAGAATGACTGGCTCGGTTATCGGGCCAGTCATTCCAGTTGTACGTTTAAAAAAAATGTCTTCTCTTGGTCTGCAAATGAGCATTTCTCAAGACCACTGCAGAAGCTGTTTTGGCTGGTATGAGTGTTAAACGGTTAAACAGGGTGTGCTCGATTCAATTCCAGCCAGTCGCATTTGGTTTTCAGCAAGCACCAGTAATTGCAATTAAATGACCGTTATGGAATTGATGCATACCCAATACTAAACTGCGGTAAAAAAATAATCATCATAGGGTCGAGACATTTGCATTAGACATACACACAAATTGCACACACATTGATCATGCATAAAACATCATGTTAGACACACCCATTGGGACTGAGAAATGCGAAGAGAGAGAGAGAGAGAGAGAGAGAGTGAGAGAGAGAGAGAGAGGGGGAAGGAGGGAGGGAGGGAGGTGGGAGGGAGGGAGGGAGTGGGGTGGGGTTGGGGGTGGGGAGGGAGAGACAGAGATGGGTGGGGTGAGCGATACAAGTGCGGATGGAAGCTTGCCCGCGGCGTCCCAAAGACGTTCGCCAATTTTGGTGTCAAGATCTAAAACACAACAGCAACAACTTTCAGCAACATTGTTCTCAAAATAGACATTTTAATTCAATAACGCGGGTTCTACTGGATGGATCTTCTCCACCCTTAGGTGGAAAATTCCCAACGGGGTTCTGATACGTCTTCCTATGCTGGAGTCAAGAGTGAAAAGGCAATAGCACCAAATTTTAGGCTAAAAGTTTTAGCAACATCGTTTTCAAAACAGACAACTTTATCTCCATGGCAGTCTGATTGAAACATATATCAATGACGTGGGTATCCTTGCTTTTAGAAATGTTACCATTCCATTGATAGTATTGTAGAAATAAAATAAATACATAAATAAATAAATGAACAAATTAATTTTGTTACGTTTTAATTGATAACATTAAAACCATTTAATGATATTCAGCAATAGCGTTATCCATTTCTAGATATGCCGCTCCCACTTTTAGCTAAGTGACGCCGACTTTTACGCGTATTGGAATAGCTGATTGCTTAGAATCTATATTTAACGTTTACTATGCAGATAAGCGGTTGCCTATTCTGAAACTAATTTGGCTGAGAGATGGTGTTGTCTATCAGTTGCAAAATATTCAGCAGTTTTTATTAATTTCTAAATTCTTAAAAGACCTTTTCAGTTTTAACTATGCCCCGCCCATCTCTATCTAAACTCCACCCACACTCCGTGATGGGATCGATCACTCTCTGAACACCCTGACTATCAATTTCCAGAGAACTAAGTAGGTAAGTTGTTGAATATTTAGAAAGTAATTCTACTGGATGCCGTTGTTGTCTATGCAGCATGCTTATTAAATAGCAAAAAAATACAATTCGTACAACGTGTCAGACCATTAAGCGTTAAAGAGGGACTATTTCGAATCATTCATGACGTCAGGATTATGACGACATCATTCACGTCACATAGTTGATTATGGCATCATATGATGGATGGATAAACTGGAAACGTGAATTGGTGCACGCTCGTGTCGGAGTTTTGATTGTGACGTCATCTAATATATGATGTATGACATCAGATACCTGGGTGACAAATCGAGTGACAGGTTGGTCAAGTAGTCACAAATATCTTAATGGAACAGCGATTGCTGGGAGAACTGAATTTAGCTTGTAATAAGTACTTGCTTGGCAATAGAGGGATAAATGTATAGCAATGCTCCGCTTTGCCGTAGCTTGGATTGATCGAACCATGAATTCCCAGATTTACAATACCAAGGTAACTATACAGATAAGCTGTTGAATATGTTGAAACTAATTTGACAGTGCTCTGTTGCCGCCCATGGCACGCAAAACAATGTTTCGATATCGGTTTATCTCAGATAATTAGTTTCAAAATTGTCAACAGTATGTTTATTAAAGGTGCATATTCACACCAAATTGCTTGAAAATAACCCTGTTAAAAGTGTCTACTTTTAGAGGTGTTATATGCCTCGCTGTAATGATAATACGAAATAAACCTTAAAGGAAATCTCACCTTATCGTATGCTAATCATTATGATGTTAGAACTTGCCACCCATAATCCATCCCTGACATTTTACCTTTTTATCATTCAGACAGCGAAAGATATTCAGGCGTTAGTAGCTAAATGTAGCTATATTTCCACAGCCTACGATGGCTGTCATGATTTACTTTTCAACCAATCGTAAAACGCCTAGTACGTCTGCCTAGGAAGATGCCCCAGTCATAGAGGTGTCAGCTACAGTTTGGCGATGCGAATTACAAACTACCATGCAGGTACGCTGTTGAATATTTTGTAACTAATTGGACTGGAAAATGTTGCTGCCATATGCAGTATTACATAATAAGGAATGTAATGCATTGGCACTTTCATGACATCACGCACTATCGCTTGAGGAAACAAAATGGTGGCGATCACTGCTCAACATTCATACGATATGACAAGCCAGATACTTGTGATACAGAAACTGGAATGTTATAGGATATGAATGATATAGAATCCATAAACCATAATCTATCGGTGACATATAACATTTGAGATGAGATTAGTATCCCTTACGATAAGATGATTTTATTCCGTATATAGTAAGATAATCTCTTTAGATGTGAAGCTGAATTAGGGACTCGTGCCTCTAAGTCAATTTCACAGCTTAAAAAATTATAATAATTTTGATGTAACGAAATCATCAAATATTAAGATGTATTTCGTTGCAATACGGTTATAGGCACACACTTTATGGCTGTACAAGTATAAAATATAAACAATTTTATTTTCAAGCATTTTAATGTGAATTAAATTAAGTGGTAAGGCTAAATCAATCAATGCTATAAAATGTGTGCAGTTATTGGCCCAATTCCTGCATCATAACGGAGTATTTCTGTCATTTACGATTGTGACGTCAGCCTAGATGTGACGTAATTGATAATGACGTCATACACTTGAGCAAAGGATTAGATCCATCCATTATCATATACATAGATAACAGTAACCACCTTGATAATGTAGGTTATTGGGCCAGTACTGTGCCAAATACTGGCCCGGTAATCTGCGTTATGAGGCGATCATATCGACAATCGAGAAAAACAGTATGACGGAACGACGGGCAGTTAGTTGCATTTTTACATTCTTTGAAAGGATGTGACGAATAATTCAAAAGGGCTTTGATAATCTGATTTTAACGTTACATAGGCTAGTTCTATGTTGTCAAAGTTAATAGAAATAATATGTATATATTGATTAAATAAAGGAAAACGCCTCTGCAATAGTGTTTGTAAATTAACCCCCTTGTGTCAACAGCGCCGCAAAACGCTCAAAATACTACTTGACATTTTAATAACACATTTTGATGGTCACTATTTTTCAAGCTATCTTAATTTTCAAGACTATTTTTTGTAAATTTACCAATGAATTTTTTCCATTAAAAACTTAGCCAGTGCCGAGAGAAGAGTATTTTTTGAAAATTTACCACTAGAATGACTGGCTCGATAACCGAGCGAGTCATTCTAGTGGTAAATATTCGAAAATACTCTTGTCTAGGCCTTTCAAATAGCCATGTCTGAAGACCACTGCAAAGCTGTTTTTGGTCAGTTTGACCATTACAGGGTTAAGTTGACACAAGACGGGTTAATAGTACTAAGATTTCTATAAATGCAATAAATGAAACATGCAATTAAAATTAATTGATCGTTATGTAAAATCAATGGTAAATAACGGCGGCAGCAAATATCTTCCAATCCAATTATGTTCAAAATGTTCATCAGTATTGTAAATATTAGTAACGAGACATTTGGAAATAATAATTATAGACTCTCTCTCTAGCTCTCTCTCTCTCTCTCTCTCTCCCTCTCTCCTCTCTCTCTCTCTCTCTCTCGCTCTCTCTCTCTCTCTCTCGTCTCTCTCTCGCTCTTCTCTCTCTCCCTCTCTCTCTCTCTCTCTCTCTCTCTCTCTCTCTCTCTCTCTTCTGCCTCTGCCAGGGTGGCCATCTGTCAACCAATCAGGTGTTGGCACCAGGCCACAGGGCATCTGGGCAGATGAGAGGGACGAGTGCTAGATGCAAGGAGTAGAAAAGAGAGTGGATTGTAAAGCAGAGATAGGAGGGCGATGACCGTTGTCAGCCTTTACAGCCGCATGTGAATAAACCGCAACATGATATATATATTTGTTTAAAAATGAGTTTATTATTTATTTATTACTTATATGTTCTGCAAGGCTCTCTCAGACCGAAGCTAGTCCCCGACATGGTGGAGGATCTAAATTCGGTAGACAATATATTTAAAATACTTCATTAAACGTAACCCTGTGGAAAACCTTTGTAAACTGTGCATATGACCAGCTGGTTAGATTTACTGGACCTAAGTACGATTTTAGCCATGTACTGTAACTTATCGCAACTGTGTGTGCTATCCAACTCATCTAGGTGACATTGTGAACCGATATGGATTTAGACATACTCATTCATTCCTTTGTTGATATTCAATGACAGTAATTTATTAAAAACATCTGAGTGATAGAACAAACGGAACACAAATGCTTACGATCTTGTGGTGAGACAGGGTGGTCGTGTTGTTTTTCAGTGGTGGTCATTTATCAAAACTGATTTCGCCAGTATTAATAACTGTATTCGAGCGCCTGCAGCACCTATTGGTCATTCGATAATTGGATTTATTTAAGTCTCAAAATTTCATATACTGCATCGTCCGTACCGATGGAAGCCGCTGCCTGGTATACGGTCGACATTTTACAGAATGTGCTATATGACTATGTTCGGTAACTCTCTCTAACGGCATACACCGGAATAACAATACAGAACATTCTCCAAGCAGTCGATGTGCTATTGACAGCATACTTGGGAGCAGTCTGTGGATGAGTTCTCAGAGCATTTTGTATGCCCACGGTTGACCCGTCCATTAATGACATTGTGTGAGGTTGGCTGCAGACATTCTCTGGCAGTGGCCAGTGTTGGCGTGAAGGCTCATCTGGAAGGGTTGCCAGGCCGATTTAAGATCAAGCACATCTAATTTCCCACCTATTATTTCAGGACATCAACTTAATACACTGTCATCACCCCATTCTATGAACTTATACTATTTCGGAAATTGTACCCATCCCACTCCAAATTAATATTCTACGAACTTCATTTTTCCTAATGATCTGATTTGTGGGGTGAACTTATATGCATCAGTCTCAAACGTAATATCTTTTCGCGGTATCTGCCATCTCAATTCCAGGACAAGAATAATTATTTTCGATATTTTCCGGCAGTCACTTCGAGACTAAAATATCGATGTCATTTCTATCAACCCCCCCCCCCCCCCCCCCCCCCCCGATAATGGCCAGGTTTGTCAATACTTTCTGCTGTCTAATTTTACTCTGATTATGATTTCTTTTGCGGTATAATGATAAATCGGCATTGATCTATGTTCATTTATTGAAAAAAGAAAATGATCGTTCTCCTGTTGATATTGGTTTAAATAAATGCTTAGATATGTATTCTGAGTCACACTCGCATGCTCGAATAGACTCGTACACACGCGCACGCACGCACACACGCGCACACACACACACACACGCACACACACACACACACACACACATACACACACACGTGCACACACTTGCACGCATGACGCAAGTACACAGATGCACATACGTAGTCACACACATGTGCATGCACACACACGCACGCGCACGCGCACACACACGCATACCCATTCATACACACACGGCCGCACACAACCACATTCCCAACTAAACTTATTATTGTCAACTATTTACTTATCATTTATGTAATTTAATTGCTTGGCGATTGTCGATAAACCGACGTTTTACTGCACTAGGTCTGATATTTTTTCTGTGGGTCGATCGTATTGCAAAGATGTATTTTGACTTTAATATTGATGTTTACGTTCGGCTGTCTATCATTAATGTTAGCATTGCGTATTGTTAAGCCAGATTGAATTGGCTAAATAATATAGTACAGAGGGATTTATATAATTTCTTCATTAATTGATCTTGCAAATTGTTCAATTCGTCTAACACATTTCATTCTGAATATCTACTTGCACAAATATGGTTTGAAAGCTGATGGAACTGGTCTGACAGACATCTATTTGCTACACGCTGTCAGATCTGCTTCACCGCTTGCCATTGCATAATGGGAAATTGTGGTTATGTACATTCAGGATGGAATGGCGTAATTTGTGTTAACTTATGTAGCAAATCGTATTTTTTTCAGTAAGACACAGATATTGTGGGCCACAACTTTGCTCATATTATTCTCAAAAACACATGACTGATTGTGCGAGATTAATTTTGAAGAGCACTTCTGCTAGCCATCCGACACTGGACAGAGTGGCTCTGGAAAAACTGAGTGAATTCCGTAAGGAACCTGTACCACCCATTGTTCCAGTAGGGGAACCTGGTACATCACGACCAAAAGAGCCACCTAGTCCATCTAGAGAGGTGCCCGTTCAACTCGAGGTGGACGAACCCATTAGTGAGTCAGTCTTGGATGATGAGGTGATGGCGCAATCAGTAAGGACAGGCGATGACGCATCAATGATAGACTTAACTCCGGCTGAATCCAGACATATATTTGGCCGAATGCCAAATTCTAGGTATGGATTGCGTAAGCGTCCCCATAAGCCAGATTATTTCAGCGCCACGAAGGGAAAACAACCTCCCGTCAGTGCAATTAGACATCCGATGTCTGATGCGCAATTCATTCACATTATAACTGCTGTCATTGATCGCTTTGCCTCATTCAATGCGAGATAAGCAAACTATCAATACTATAATAGTGTCAGCGGGCACATTTTCCTATGATGGCTCTGTTTATATTGTATGTCAGTACGATGAAATTGTTAGCATTTTTTATTTTTCCGAGTGTTGGTGGAATAAACTCGCCCGACATTCAGAAGATCAAAAATGGGGTTCCTATTTCAGTTATTAGGGCTGAATGCACTATTCTTATTTCTATTTCTGCTCCCCGCTTACCAGCCATGTTTGATTATCATATTAAATCTATAGATGAGGTAATTGAACTTGCTAAATCGAGGACGATATTGTGCTCAGATGACATGGTTAGTCTTCTAAATCGACTTCAATGTGTCAAGAATGCAGCGGTAAGCCCATTGACAAATGGTGTTTCTTTTTCTAGACAACGACGTGGCCTTCTAAATTTCGTAGGTGACATAGCCTCATCTATATTTGGAGTAGCAACTAGTGGAGACATAGAAGAATAAAAAAGGAATTGTTAAAGTATCTATGTTGAAAGTTAATAAATTAATACTCTATAGCAACCAGTTGACGTCTCACGTACGGCATCTCTACTCCGATGTTAGTGTTAATAGGGATCGAATCAATGACCTATCAGACGCAGTACGAAATGTGACTGATGTAGTAAACAATGTTCTGGCCAGTCAGCAAATCTGGAATCAGCATATGTTTACTCTGGTATGAATAGGTCAGGCGATTGACTCTGTTGAAAGCGTTACCTAAGAGTATCGCCGAATGGCTATGACATTCCGATGGAGGACAGCATCTCTTGAACTAGGAAGACTGACTGAGGAGTTATTTAGTCCTTTAGACTGATCCAATGGTGCTAAACAAGTCAATAAAAGGGTACAGTTGATAGCACCTTTTCATTGGTAGTGTCCCAACGGTATTGTGGAAGGACCCCACATCATTACATTTTATAGCCGTACTTCCATTGATCGATGACGGGAAATATGTAGAACATGGTATCCAATCCTGGCCAGTACCATTAAGTGCACCTGGCCATTTCGTCCATGTTAAATTGTCGGTGTCCAGTATCGGTCTAGATACCTGCACAGGGTGGTATTTCAATCCATCGGCATGCCGAGGTAATAATCCGCGGGTGTGCGAGGGTAATCTACAAATCGATGCTAGCCACGTTCTCTGCATTGTCAGTATGTTGACCAACGCTACCAGTTCTGCATGTAAATGATACTAGCAGCAAATTATTCAAGGGGCAGTATGCGGGAATGGTGTTGCACACTTTTGGGGAGAAGGTTAAAATGCATTGCGCATGTGGGGGAACGGTGGAATAGGAACTTTCCAATGGTGTGTATGTGTTAAATCCTATCCGATGTGCTTATAGTGGATCTGGTTGGCATTAGAGGCCCATTATAGCCTATGAGCACCGGTATACCAAAATGACGCCACTACTGAATATGATGAACATTGACGTGACGGACGTATTGAACCAGACCCAAATAATCAGAACCTTGTGTACACCAAGTGGTAGCGTTTCCAAAAGGTCAAATTGGTAAGTCTAGCACCTTTATCAGGAATAGATACCGACGCGACTGGTCTCAACGTGATAGGATATAATTCTGTAATCGTAATTGCTTTATCTACATGTATTCTTATATTCTTTATATCATTCATTTCATATCGATGCAGCATCCTACTGAGAGTCTTGATGGGTTTGAGATGGGTTTGAGACGATACGGTGCCGATGAAGAAAATCAGAGGAGCTCTGGGCTGAAGCATGACCGGGTCCGCACACTGACTCGAACTGATCAACCGAGGTAGGGTAGCGATGAGCCAATGATGGTGACGAGCACAACAGAGTGTAGCTCGGGACCACCGGTTCTGACAACTCCGGTAATGCAGATCCTGGGTGTCTCTTTTGATCCACCATATTAAGTGGGGTACCTGATTGGTACTATAGGTGTCCGACTGACACGTATTTTTGTATTGTGCTGTATGTTGTTCACTGTATTATTCATATTTGTTGTACTTGTGCGGTAGCATTAGATTTCACTCTATGTACAGTTTTTCATCAAAGGGTTCTGCCGTGCTGGGTATACTTCATCAACGTTATTATTTTTATTGCATACATAAATTTTATTCTGACATTATTGTAAGCAACGGCATGATTACAAATTGTTGATAGGCACGCTGTAATAATTTGCGTGATTTATTTTGCAGTGACATGATAATGTTATTTTGTATCTGAGTAGGATTATATTATGTATTTTTAAGGAGTGAATACTGAATTGATTTACGTGATTATGTTTATAATTGAGATGGTATCATGAATTCTCCACAAGGGATTAAGGGTGGGGAGAGATTAGAGTGCTGTTGATGGAGCACAGTAGTTAAGTGACCATCGTACGGTGGTCATTTAGCTTCGGTCGGTGGGCATATGTAGATGTCCAGATTCGGGTCTGTGGATTTTGGGGAAGTAGCTACCTCAAGATTTTCGGTTCCCGTCTTGGTTATTTGCGTATGACCTCTTGATCTGGCGAGCCTGAAGCCCAAATCTTCTGTAATCTTTTTTGTAGTCTTTTGGATAAGTCCATCTCAGTTATGAATATTATAGAAACAGTTTATGTAAGATATGTGTGTGGGTGTGTGTATGTGTATGTGTGCATTTGAACATATATACAATGAGATTGAAGTTTGGACCTTGTTTAATTATGTAACAATGTCATGTATATAGATGAATGAGCAAGATGACCTAGTCAGGAGCGCGTGATATGTTAACCATGTTATGCTGTGTGTTGTAATTCGATATACATGTACGTTATGAATAAAGGACGGACGAACATACAGAAAGGAAGGATAGACAGTAATAGGAGGAACGAACATTTACTTTAGCAGTGGCGCTGGTCTATAGTGAAGACAGCAAGTGCCAGTGTTAATAAATGCAGCATGAATGTAATGTAATGGATGAAATAATTACTTACTGTTTGATGGCAACAAATGCAAACTATTTTGAATACAATCTGTAACAACAACTGCACACTTTTGTAACAAGAAACGCAAACTAATTGTTAGTACATAAGAACAACTGCAAACTATCGTATTTCTAAATGTCAAACGTATTTCATGATGATGTTATAGAATTTATCACACACCACCCTACCCGAGCAGTCAGACGTGATTACTTGTGTGGCTTTAGTACTCAGCATGGAGATTCCTCTCCAGCCACCCTCTCTCTCTCCCTCCCTCCTCTCTCTCTCTCTCTCTCTCTCGCTCTCTCTTCTCTGCCTCTGCCTGGGTGGTCAGCTGTCAACTAATCAGGTGCGGGCAGCATGCCACAGTGAATCTGGACAGATGAGAGTGCTGAGTGTTAAAGGCAAGGAGGTGAACAGAGGGGGACTTGCAAAGCGGAGATAGGAGGGAGATGACCATTGTCAGCCTTTACAGCCACATGTGAATAAACCGCAAAATGAGTTTATTATTTATTATTACTTATATATTCTGCAAGACTTCTCGCAGATCTAAGCTAGTCCCCGACAACAGTACATTTTATTTTGTTTTGGAAACAAGTCATTTCCGTCCTATACTATATTTACAAAGGATAACCTAATGCTGGCTTAGCAATACTTATTTATATACGCTTAATTAGATGTTTCAATCTTTAATCAAATTATGCTTGAAAAGATAGATACGTATGAGCGCACGGAGCATTCAACAGTATTGGCACGAATAATCTTCAAGTTAGTCCCATTATGCAGAATCTTTGTTTGCCGCCGTCCCTCAATCTAGATTGTTTATATCATCGCTCATCATCATTAAATACTATCAAGAATATTCGCAATTTAAAAAAAAAATTAATTCATATATATTACAGTTGGCTTGGTCCAATATGAATGAGATGGCGGGCATGAAAAGATAGCGCATTAATATTCACATTAATTTCCAAAGCTTGACTGGGCATCTAGCATTCAATTAACAAGTATGCTCTCTTTGAATATGATTCTATTAATTAAACCGTCCGACCATAGAAACATCTCGCTAACTACCTTCTCTCCCTTTCCCTCCACCCTCTCTCTCCCTCTCTCTCTCTCTCTCTCTCTCTCTCTCTCTCTTACCCTCTCTCTCTCCCTCCCTCCCTCCCCCTCACTCCCACCCTCTCTCTCCCTCCCTCCCTCCCTCTCACTCTCTCTCTCACTCTCTCTCTCTCTCTCTCTCTCTCTCTCTCTCTCTCTCTCTCTCTCTCTCTTACCCTCTCTCTCTCTTACCCTCTCTCTCTCTCCCCTCCCTCCTCCCTCCTTCCCCCTTTCTCCCTCCCTCCCTTCCTCTCTCTCTCTCTCACTCTCTCTCTCACACACACACACACACACACACACACCACACACACACACACACACACACACACACACGCACACACTTTCTTATTTGGTGATCTTACACCGTATCCTCGGCTGTTCTGAACCACCAGTCTCGGAGGCCGCTGGTTCGTCATTGACACACCGGCTGACATCCCCTGTCAACGGAACTGGGGCGTCAAACTCTGCATAGGTTATGTCCAACACTTGCTCGCTCACTAACTCGCTCAGTCGCTTACTCACTCACTCGCGAGCCCGTCCGCCCACCACCCACGCGCCCGCCCATTCAAGTTCATATTTCGTGCTCTATCAAGCTATGGTGAGCTGGCTATTCTGCTCCTCCTCCTCTTCTAATTGCTCTGATGAGTGTATCGTCATCATTCTTTCTGCAGCTATTAGAAGCAGTGTCTCAAGTTGACAGTTTTCCTCATCGATAAAGTCAACATCATCTACATTCGTCTCTATTGGCATACCTGTGATTGTGATTAGATGATTTGGTCTTGCGGAGAGTTCTCGAACAAATGGCATGCTGCAGTGAGATAGCATGTAAAGAGCACTGGTGGTGCGCCACCGGCGTGGTGATCCTATTGGTGTTTCGAACTGGCAGAAAGTGTTGATTTGACACGAACATTTAGTTTTGTGTTTGCCAATAAAAATCTCACCAGACATAGTTCGTTATCATCGCAACAAGCTTGGTGGAGACATTGAACGAACTGTCGGCTCTCCATTGTATCAAATGCACGCGACATCGATTCCCATCTTGTAGACGTCCCTATGCATTGAGAGTACTGACGATATCAACATTCGTTATTCCAGGACTATGCCAGCGCAACCACGCATTCTCTAAAGCCCGTATGGGAGTGCGATGCATGTAGTCTCGTCCACCGCATCGATAGAGAGGCGTTGCGCAAAGGCAAAGCTGAGGCTGCGTGCGATTTGTGTCGACATGATATTATCTACATATTTAAGGATTTCGTTATTGATGCCGTCAGGCCCACAGGTACGGTAGCTTTAAAGATTTGCTAACTTCTGTTTCTGTTGTTGACTTTTGCAGAGGCCTGTACACGTGGGTAGCGGTTCCACTTCTGTGTTGGTAAACTGAGCTGTGAACCATTCCTTGGTTATTTCAACGCCTCCCTTGTCAGAGCCAACTAAATAACAATCAGAGTTATACACAGCTACTGATTATTGTTGAGCAGAGGTTTTAATGCATTGCTTGCGCTGAACATTTGTCCACAATTATCGGTGGACGTGATCTCGTTTATCAGGTTATTTTCTCTTTTGATAGCGATTTCTTTCAATTGTACCCCGATTTGGCGTATAAATGTTTTATGATTTTGCCATAGTTCAGTGTGGTGTTGATTTAGAGTGCCTTGATATATGCGTAGGTCAACAAAGGTCATCTGCTCAGTTATTGCTTGCCTATTCGATGCCTGAATGGCCTTGTCATTACTTGTTTTTTTTGCCGTCAGAGATGACTTTGAATCCTTTTAGCTGCGCTTGTAGATGAGGCACATTGTATCACTCCGTAATCCAGCAATCACTGTAATGTGGTGCAAGGCCAGTCTTAAGGGAGCGCATCAAGTGCATGTACTCAGTACACCCGCACCACCACCAACCCCCAAAGCACCTTAAATGTGACCAAAAAAGTAGTTTTGTCTTAATTTTTACGGAAAAGGCACATCTTCAAGCTACATGCATTGACGTCACACCTATTGAACAACTCATAAATACGGCCACATGTTTACAAAGAAAAACAATTTTGAACTTGATGTAAAAATGTTCTGTTGAATGTTTTGAATGTAATTGGATAGGGAGACATTGCTTCCTACGGCAGTAATGTCGTCTAATCCAATTATATAATCAAAATATTCAACAGTATCATTTTGTGTTTGAAACATTTGAACTTATTTCTGAGTATTACTGTATAAGACTGATGTAACCGAATCTCACAGCTCTCTGACCATCGACCAACACACCCTTGATAACATTGCGGTTCAAATGAGGTCCCTCACTTTCCAGCTATCCTAACTGCAGTTCTGAGGGATATAAGAATTTCAGAAAATTTGCACCGGCCCTCCTGAGTCCTAATTTCGGCGCTGCTTGTTGTCAGAACTAAGACCTGGACAAGTGCATCATCCCGAGTTTCAGAGCAACGTCTTTGCGTCCACCTTGCTCAAGACGTAGTCACTCTGATTAACATGTGCTTTTATGATTTTAGATTATTTTGTCGGCTATGTGTCCTGCCAATGTTGTTCAATGATGGCAAATGGGTGCTTATTGACTGTGTTTGTTTCATATAAACCATAAGATTAGATGAAGACAGCTCAGATTTCAGATTTCTTTATTTCACTCAGGCCGTTATTAAAAGGCTTATGAGGGTACAGGTATTTTACAAGCGGCTGTAGCAGCAGTAGCAGCAGCAGCAGAAGCAGCAGCAGCAGTAGTAGTAGTAGTAGTAGTAGTAGTAGTAGTAGTAGTAGTAGTAGTAGTAGTAGTAGTAGTAGTAGTAGTAGTAGTAGTAGTAGTAGTAGTAGTAGTAGTAGTAGTAGTAGTAGTAGTAGTAGTAGTAGTAGTAGTAGTAGTAGTAGTAGTAGTAGTAGTCGAAGTGAACGCACGCGTTTATTTAGCTCGGTAATTGCTGCCCGAATTTGCTAGTTTCTAGCGCGATTTTGTAGATAAATTTTACACATATATTTCGTATTAGCATTTCCTTTCAAACTTTATGTTTAATTTGTAAATTCTTGTCTTGTTTGGAGCGCATTTTGTGTCTCCATTTTCTAAAGGCACTCCTCTTAGCTGGCGGTTTCAGCTATTTAATAGGCCTCCTCTTACTGTGGTCAATGCAATACTTTTCTCCTCGTGCCAATTTGCTATTTCTATAGTTCGTTGGCTAGCGCATTATATTTGGCAAGATCGCTTGAGTGAGTGGATTTATTTCCGTTGTCATATTTAAGCGCAAGCCTAGTACTTTGATTTTTTATAAATCTTTATAGTCAGTTGGCTGTTCCCGGTCAACTCGAACAGACTAACAAATATATGACTGTAATATGTTAGTATGCATTAGAAAACCACTTTAATCAGTTAGGTGTTAGTGAACCACTTAGAAAGTGGTTCAAACTAACACATATACGACTGTACTATCTATTCGTATATTTGTTGGTAGGTGTCAGGGTTTCAAAAGGGGACACCATTTATTTAGTGTTTAGCTCTTTCCCTGAGGTCTTGGTATTATATATTTGTATTACCCATTATATATTGTAGTAGTATGTCTTTTCTCTTTTATTAAAAGACCATGGCAACGTCTTATAAGCGTACGCTGAGTCTTAAAATCACGACAAATGCTTGGGGTGTTTCGGCAATTGAGGTGTATCATGGGTTGAAGGATGTAGTTGGGGCAGGGCCACGTGTCGTTCAGAGTCTCATTAACGTTTCCAAATCTGTATGGAATGTCACCGTAGTTAATGAAAATGTGAAAGAAAGGTTGCTTGACGAGGTCTTTGTCATGAAAAGTGAGGTGTGTAATATGGAGGAAATAGACTCTGATCGTCTATTAGTCAATATGAAGGTTCCATTAGAGATCCCAGATGAACGGGTTAGCAATGAATTGATCAAGTATGGCAAAGTGGATAAAGTAGAACACGAGACCTATCCATTTGATCGAACCTTAGAAAATGGCATCAGAAGAATTTGGTTCGAAAAGGTAGAACAACCTCTCCCAAGTAAGGTCACGATAGATGGTCGATTTATCTTGCCATTATGGTACAGGGGGAAAATCAAAGAGTGTAGAATCTGCTTAAGCACAGAGCATCTTGCAACAGATTGCCATAATAAAAACAAATGTCTAGTTTGTGGATCATGTGATCATTTTATGTGGCGATGCCCGCAGAACAAATATGTCAAAAATGGTGCTGATAAAAGTGCAGAGCAAGTTGTCTCTAAAGAGAATGTCATAGAACCAGTAGTTGCTGAGATTGTAGCTGAAGTCCATGTTAATGAGAAGCATGGTGAAAAACTAAGAATCCAATCACTGTAGTTGCCGGCGATGAAATAGAGGTTCTAGATGAGGGGCTAAGTCTTACTCCAGTAACAAGTCAATACAAGTCTGATGTCAGAGAGGCTAAGTCCACACAAGTTGAAGATGATGATCAATACCCTCTGGAAGAGAGTTTTAATTTAGGAAAAGTAAAATAGCAGGTCACAAGATACTGAAACTAACTTTGATTTTCCACTGAGTACACTCAATCAAGACGATTTAAATAATATAGAGAAAGTAAGTGGTGTCTCGGATCGATTGAGTGGAACCAAGCGACAGAAAGATGGAGAGAGTTCTGAATCAGAAATAGAGGAAAGTGATATAGAAGACGATAATATGTCAGTCGCTGAATCCGATATATCCATTCAAACACAGAATTCTAAATCACCCGATGAAATGGTCATGTACAGGTCAGAGGCAAGAGAGGTGTTAGTTTCATATGTGACGGCAAAAGGGGTTAAATATAGGCATCTGCATCATGATTCAGATATATTAAAATATAAGCATTTGGAAAAGGTTGAGCTAAGTGCAGCCTTGCGAGTAAAATAGGTAAATGGTCTGAGAGAGGGTCGAACAAACCAAAGTCTAGTTAGCTTAATAATGGCGGTTATACACATCATTTTATTACTTTTTTTGCTAATTTGCACACTCAATTGTAGAGGCTTAAATAGTGACATAAAGTAGCGTCACTTACTAGAGACTCTGAAAAATGAGCAGATTGACATTGCTTTGATACATGAAACAAAAATTCAGAATTCAGAATCATACGATAATTTAGAAAAGATTTCTGAATCCAGAATATTCTATTCGTTATCGCAAGATAATGGTGCAGGCGTAGCAACTGCTATACTCCCTCGTTGTTCAGCCTATGTAAATATAATCTCTTCAGTATCAGGTGCAAATGGTTGCTGGGTGAGAGTCACGCTAGATATACAACAAACACATTTCACGTTGCTGTGTATATATACACCTGCATCTCATCAACTACGTCGTAATTATTTTAATGAGATGTCTACAACAGCACTAGATAACATCACTGAAAATTTAGTAATGGGTGGTGACTTTAATTGTGTCATAGACAAAGAAAATGACAGGAACGCAACTTCAACTTATACTGATACATCACATAGACTCTTAAAAGAAATATGTGATAATGAAAATTTAGTTGACACCTATAGAATATCAAAACCTCATGGTAAAGATCTTACATGTTTTTCGGCACATGATAAAGTTGGTTCAAGGATCGACAGAATTTATGTGAATAGTTTGTTGACAGGGTACTGGAGAGATGTTAATATTAAGCAAGTCGGATTCTCAGATCATAACATGGTCAGTGTAACCTTTGCCAATGCTGATTGGGTAACAAACGGGGTTGGGTTTTGGAAATTAAACACAACACTGTTGGGAGAAGAATTTTATACGGCTAATATAGAGAGTTGGTGGAAACATTGGATTAATAGGAAAGCATCATATAAGAGCACATTGCAATGGTGGGAGGATGTAAAACTGGATTTAAAGTATGTTTCCCGAAAGTATGCTATTAGAAAAGCATGGGAAATACGCAAATGCAAGAAAACACTTCATCGATCACTGATGAAAATTAATGCTAATGTAAATAATGGTGAAGATAATTATTATGAATTACTGGTTAAAATGAAAGTAAAATAAGAGATATAGAACAATATGAGTTTGAGGGTGGAAGAATTAGAGCAAGAGCCCAGATGCACACAGAAGGGGTAAGGCCAACCCGATATTTTTGCACATTAGAAAAAGCACGGGCAATAGATAAGGTGATGTGCTCATTAAGCATGGCAGATGTTTATCCATCATTACCAACAACGAAATGAGTACTATTGTATGCAATTACTATGAGTCATTGTACATGTCAGAGGGAATTGATGACGATGCAAAATTGGATTTGTTAGCAAAGATAGACAAAAAGGTGTCAGACACAGGCAGTGAATTTTGTGATCAACTCTTAACACTAGAAGATTTAACTAAATCCCTTAAAAGTTTGAAACTAGAAAAATCACCGGGGTGTGATGGCCTTCCAGTTAAATTTTACCAAACGTGTTGGCACATTGTAGGTCCAATAATGGAAGAATTAGCCACTGAAATTGTGTAGAAAGGCCATTTGCCACCAACTATGGTTAAGGCATACATAAGGCTAATATATAACCGAAATGACAGACGTATAATTCAGAATTACAGACCAATTTATCTACTATGTGTAGCCTACAAAATAATATCCAGAGCACTCACATTGAAACTAGGTAGTGTTTTAGGAGAAATCATTGGAACAGTGCAGACATGTGCTGTACCTAGGAGGACAATTTTACCCAATACCATGTTAATAAGAGACCTTATACAATTGGTTGAGAAGGATAGCATCCCTTCAACTGTGATTGCCTTGGACAATGAAAAGGCATTGTCCGTGTGGAATGGGATTTTCTTTTTAATTCTTTGCAATCGTTTGGGTTAGGCTCAAACTGTATTAAATGGGTTAAGATTTTATATACGGATATCAAGAGTAGTTATTTAGTGAACAATCAATTATCCAGAGAAATTGTCTTAGAACGCGGTGTTAGACAGGGGTGTTCCCTATCGCCATTATTATTTGTTATTATGATGGAATCCCTTGGCATAGCATTGAAATAACTTTCAAGGCATATGTATTCGTGACATAGAAAGACCACTTAAGCTGTCACAATATGCTGATGACACACTGTGTTTACTATTTCAAACAATGATTTAGCAATTTTAAACCACGTACTGGAAAATTCCAAAATGCAGCTGGTTTGAAAATCAATAAAGGATAATCCAAAGGATTATTTTTGGGGCCATGGAAAGAGAGGAATGACCAGCCACTTGAAATCAATTGGTCTAATGATACCAGGCTTTTATTTTGGCAGGAAACCGAATACAACACAAAATTGGAATGAATGAGTATCTAAGCTTAAGAGAATATTAGCAAATTGGACGTGTCATCGTCTTTCAATTTTTGGTAGAGTGTTTGTTGTCAACAACTTGGTATTATCTGGCCTATGGTATACAGCATCTGTTGTACACATGCCAACACATGTAGAAAAGGGGGTTAATGAGTTGATATTGTGATTCATATGGGAAGAAAAGAATCATTTAGTTTCCCATCATGTTCTCAATAATGCTAAGTTAAAAGGAGGACTTGATTTAATTGATATTAAAGTGAAATGTGTTTCTTTAAGGTTAACATTTTTTAATGATCTTATTACATCAGATGAGACATGGGCATGTGTTTCACGAGCTCTCATGGAGAGAATTGTAGAAAAATTTCTGGCGGAGCATGTTTTTACCTCAAAGAAGCCACCTCCTGGTAGCCAAATGATACCAGCTGTGTTTAAAGATCAAGTCAAGGAGTTACAAATATTTGACAGATACATGCCTCCACCTACGTGCTGGAAGGAAGTACTAGAACAGCAATTGTGGGGCAATAGTAATATATGTTATAACAATGCAGTACTTTATCTACCGTCTTTACTAAATATGGCATTCAACATTTATCTGATGTGATACACCCTCAAACACGTAGATGGATTTCAATGCAAGAAGTAGCTAGAAAAACACATATGAGGCATATAGATGTCCAGCGGTTGCTAAATAAAATAAAACATGCTGTACCAATTGAATAGTTTCGTCTGCCAAATGTAAATAATAATAGTTTGACTCCACAATCTGTATTAGTTGTTGATGATGAGATGTTAAAATACAAGATGACATCCAAGGAATGGTACCACATTATGAGACGAAAACATGTAACACCACCCATAGCAATTAGGAGATGGGATGACTCAAGCTATAAACCATCCAGTTGGAAAAATGTATGGAAAATCTTACATTCTCCATACATACCAAATATGGCTCGTGATTTATTGTGGCGATTACTACATCGACGGCTATGGGTGAGACACTTGACATACAAGTGCAATATTACGACTTCTGATAGGTGTTACTTATGTCAAATGGACCTGGAAACAATCGAGCATTTATTTGCGGAATGTCCAGTATCGTCACAATTTTGGGACTATATCAGCCAAATCTTGGCACAATTTGGTGCGAAGCCCATTGTTCTAGAAACACATGTAGTCTTAGTTAGAGAATTTGGATCAAGCAGTGTAAATATCATAAAGTCTGAAAGGACTATTTTAATAACAATGCTAACCATAGGTGTTTGGGCCATTTGGAAACATCGGTGTGCACAGACGAAACATCCATCTATGGGCAATCACAATAGAGCAATAAAGGCAATATTTTGTTCATTGCTGCTGAATCACATTCCTTGCGAATATTTTAGATTAAAGCAGCATGGTAAAGAAAACGTATTCAAGGCCATATGGTGAAAAACATACATAGTTTCAATAGAGTTGGGAACTGTAAAAATAAATGAGCCTGCACTAGCTTAAAGCATTTAATTACTACAGCTATTTTATCTATGTCTTTTAATTAATCTGTGTCTTGTAATTCATTTTAGTCGGCACTTTGATATTGTTATGTTTAATAATTCATGTTAACAAGTAAACAGAGGGGGGGGGGTACTTTAATAATCAATCGATAAAGTAAGTTGCCATTGAATTATAAAATCGTCACAGGTAATTTTAGAAACTTGCACAAGGTTTTATAGGGTTATTTGTTCCCGGGTTATTTACAAAACTTTACAACAAAGTAAATCAAAAATGCAAACAAGAGCGCATGTTGACATCTTTGTCCTGCCCTTATGGTATAGAGGGCAAATTGAAGAGTGCCGGATCTGCCTACGTACTGACAATTTGGCAACAGATTGTCCCAATCGAAACAAATGTTTTCTCTGTGGTTCAGTTGACCATTTTAAATGGCGCTGTCCAAAAAATCAAAACAAGCCCTCAGTATCAGGAGATAATCGCCCATTAAAGGATGCAACTGAGTCAAATGCTTCTGGAGCAATCACTACGGAAGCTGTTGTTGTGGTTCATGCCACTGAAAATAACACAAACAAATCATCAAATCCTGTTAAATTAACTACAGTTGATGAAATTCAAGTATTAGGAGGGTATAACCATAAGTCAAGAAAATAATCAATATGCAGTGGAGACAAACGTAGCTGTAAAAGACATGCAGGAAAATGGCGTTCCCTCAGAAGAGCCAGTTTGCAATTCCTTAGAAGATGAATTACAATTAGGACAGGATAAGTTTAGGATTCAGAAGACGGAAAGTTCAGTCAATTTTCCACTAAGCCCACTTGATTTAGGTCAGCTTGAAGATATGGAAAATGACGCTCTGCCAAATGTAAGTTAAGTAGCAATAAACGTCATATAGAAGACAATAACTCAGAATCTGAGATTGAGGTAAATGATATGGATGATGATACAATGTCAGTTGCAGAATCAGATGTGTCCATTCAAACACAGAGTTCACAGATGAAAGATGAAATGGTAATGTACCGATCAGAAGGGGGTGAAGTGTTAGTGCCATATGTAACGGCGAGAGGCGTGAAATATCGTCTACTGTGGCATGATTCTGATATTTCCAAATATGAATATTTGTCTGTGGTAGAACTAGGAAACATTGAATTCGCAGGCAAATTAGGTAAATGGTCTAAGAAACGAGCTAAAAAAACAAATCAAGTTAATCTAATGATGGCGATTGTAAACATAATTTTACAAATTATGATTATCTGCACCATCAATTGCAGAGGATTAAATACCGAATTCAAGCAGCGCCACTTACGTGAAGAATTAGCAAATGAGAGAGTTGATATTGCTTTTCTACAAGAGACCAAAATTCAAAAAAATTGAAGTGTATGAATCTCTCAAAGATATTTCCAAAGGGCAGATTTTTTATTCTTTATCACAAGATAATAGTGCGGGAGTGGCCATTCTTATCCTGCCCCACTGTCTCAACTACGTTGATGTTACATCGTCGTCATCAGATACAAATGGACGGTGGATTTGTGTATTAATTGATGTACTAAACGCAAGTTTAAATTTGATGTGCCTTTATGCGCCAACCTCTCATCAATTGCGTCGTGAATTTCTAAATGATGTTTCCACAACAATTCAAGACAGAATTCCTGAAACCTAATTATGGGCGGCGAAGTTAATGGCATATTAGATGAAGTTAAAGACAGAAACGAAAGGTCCAATTTTAATGACTCATCTGTGAATATAAAAGCTTGTTAGACACAAGGGCAGGGACTGTACTTGGTTTCCAACCGATGGAAAGAAAGCATCCATATTGGACAGGATCTATGTAGAATGATCATTGAAAGGTTACATGTGTAAAACCAACAGAAAACCAGTAACTTTCTCTGATTAAAATATGTTTTTCATCACATTAGATAATGCTGACTGGATCAAACGAGGAGATGGATTTTGGAAACTCAATGTAGCGTTGTTACGAGATAGTTACTATCGCAAATGTGCAGAAAGTTGTTGGAGGCATTGTGATGAAAAGAGAAGTTTTATGAATGTATAACAGACTGGTGCGAGGATGTTAAATCCGACCTGAAACATATTTCAAGGCAGTATTCCATCAGGAAAGCATGAGAAATGCGAAAGTGTAAAAAGGCGCTTCAGCGGTCGGTGTGTAAAATTAATAAGAAAATTAATGATGGAGAATATAATTATTACGAACAATTAGTTAAATTAAAAGGTTGACTAAATGAAATAGAACACAATCAGTTTGATGGGGCCATAATAAGGGCAAGAGCCCAAACGCACACCGAGGGTGAAAAGCCAACGCATTCCTTTTGTAACTTGGAAAAAGTGAGCGGTATAGAGAAATTAATGCGAATGCGCTCACTGAAGACTAATGATGGTGTATCAGTGTCCTTAAATGCAGAGATGATGGAAACAGTATCCACATTTTACAAATCATTGTATTAATCTGAGGGAAGTGATGAAACTGCAACTAGAGATATTTTAGCTAATATAATGCAAAGACTTCCAGATGCATGTCGCGAACGTTGTGACCAATCACTAACCAATTGATGATTTGCCAAAATCCCTCAAAGGTATGAAGTCAGAAAAGTCTCCTGGTTGTGACTGACTACCAGTCAAATTTTAGCAAACATTCTGGCACATATTTGGCCCAATATGAGAAGAAATAGCAGCTAGCATTTTTAAGCAAGGGCATCTCCCTCCATCGATGGCCCAAGCATATGTTTGGCTTTTATACAAGAGGGGTGACAGAAATAAAATACAGAATTATATACCAATCTCTTTACTCTGTGTAGACTATAAGATTATTACTCAGGCACTAACATTAAAACTTGGTGCAATCCTAGGCGAAGTAATTGATGATGATCAAACGTGCTCTGTACCAGGAAGAACGATATTAAACAACACATTGCTTATACGAGACCTTATTCAATTAGTTGAAAAGGATTGCATCCCAGCAGCAATAATAGCACTTGATAACGAGAAGGCGTTTGCCAGACTTGAATGGGACTTCTTGTTTAATTCTTTAGACCATATTGGCTTTGGTTCCAGATTTATTAAATGGGTCAATATTTTATATACTGATATAACAAGTTTCTATTTAGTAAATACTCATCTAACTGAACCTGTAGTGTTGGAACGAGGTGTCAGACAGGGTTGCTCCTTGTCTCCGCTTCTATTTGTCATAGCTATGGAATCGATGGGGGCCACATTGAGGCAACGTAATGATTTTCAAGGAATATGTATACGTGGTATAGAAAGGCCACCACAGGTGTCTCAATATGCAGATAATACGACCGTGTGTGCAGGTAAAAATTCAGATTTTAGAATTTTACATGGCGCATTATCAGATTTTCAAAAGGCATCAGGGCTTAAAGTCAATAGAGACAAATCTAAGGGATTATTTGTGGGCGCTTGGAAGGACAGAACTGACAACGTTATGGATATTAACTGGTCAGATCATGTCATAAAGATTTTGGGTATTTATTTTAGTAGAGAACAGGATGTAATAATACACTGGGAAGAAAGGCTATCCAAGCTTAAGTGTGCATTAGTAAATTGGAAACGGCGTCGCCTAACTGTATTTGGCAGACCATGTGTCCTTAATAATTTAATTGTATCTGGACTGTGGTATACTACTTCTGTAGTTCATATGCCCAAATCAGTAGAGTCAAAGATCAACACGTTACTGTTGTCCTTCTTATCAGAGGACAAACCCCATTTAGTATCGCAGTCAATCCTCACCAATGAAAAGCATGGAGGCCTGGATTTGGTTAATGTTTTAGCAAAGTGTGCCTCGATAAAACTGAAATTCTTGAATAAGTTACTCACTTCAAACTCATCTTGGTCAAGTGTTGCAAGGCCACTTCTACAAAGGTGGGTAGATCCATTTACAGTAGAATGTTTATTGTTGTGCAATAAACTACCACGTAGCTATCAGAAGATACCAAACGTATATAAAGGACAGCTCGAAGCTTTAAAGATTTGGGAAGATGCCCTAGAGCAACGTCTTTGGGGTAACGAGTTGATTCGTGATAATGATGCTGTATTATATTTGACTCTATGGCCAAAAATGGCATTAAATATTTACGTGATTTAGTTAATCCAAAACCTCGCAAATGGATTACGATGCAGGATGTAGCAAGAGCAACATCAACGAGGCATATTGATGTCCAACGCTTATTTCTTAGAATAAATAATTCAATACCTGGTGAATGGTTCAAATTGCCGAAAGCACGTGGCAACAGAGATATGTCGCAACCAACAATAGTATTTAAGTCAGAGCATATAAAATACAACATGGCATCTAGAGCCTGGTATGGAATGCTAATGCAATGTCGGAGACAGACTCCTATTGCAGTTAGGCATTGGAACACTTTAGGATGCACACCAAAGAACTGGAAAAATGCGTGGAAAACAGTACATCTACCTTGTCCACCAGCAAATGCACGGGACCTTGCATGGCGATTACTCCATCGAAGGCGATGGGTTGGCTATCTGGCTTATATGTGCAAAATAACAAGTACAGACTGGCGTTTATTATATAATACCGAGGAGGAAACAATAGACCATCGGTTTACACAGTGTTGTATAGCTACAGGCTGTTGGGTATATATCAACATGCTCCTTGCTAAATTTGGAATCAAATATGTGAAATTAATGGCTGAAACAATTATGTTCAAAGATTGCTCAACTATCGGACGAATCATTAATAGTAAGGGGAAAAAATTGTTAGTAACCCAGATATCTGTAGGGCCATTTGGAAACATCGGTGTTCAGAGTTCAGAGATGAAACAGGAAATAACCACCAATGAGCCATACAAGCTATTCTTCGATCATTCTTGATAAACTGCATTCATTGTGAATTTTACAGGCTAGTGGAACATGGAAAAGAGAGTAGATTTAAAGATATATGGTGCAAAACTGGCCTAGTATCAATTGAACATGGATATCTAAAAATATCAGAAGCAGAACTTGTACAAGCTAGCACACTCGCTGCTTGTTGTATGTTGATGTATGGTACTTAATTTAATTTAATTGAGTTAATTTTAAAATTTTAATGTCTTAGGAGATGATAATTTTGACGAATAACCCAACCTTGGGAATCGGTATATTTACATATCAATTGAGCATCGCGTCAATATTCTGGAGGTGATCCGACTTTCGAGCTCATTAGGTTAACAGAGTATGACATCTTACATATATACAATTAACATCCTGTTGTAAATATTTACTGTAGGTGTATTTGTTCCAGGGTAATTTACAAAAACTTACAACGAAGTAAATTTGGAATGTGAACCCAAATTGCCATCTAGGTAGTCATAGTTTGTATACCTTTGCTTTGTGCATTATATTATATAAAGGCTACTACGTCCGCAGGGCATTTAAGAATCGTCTAACTGGCATCAATGAGTGACTTTTTGTTACTTATTAACGAGTCACCTCGCCACTTGTTGGCGAGTTGCACTCGCCATTTGGCCCTACTACTATATGGTGCGCAATGTTAAACTACATATGATTTACTTAGCCTGCCGGTCATGAATCGGCTAAATGGCGTCAATGAGTTGCAGTAGCTTACTTCTAATTATTGATGAGTCGCTTTACCAATTGTTGGTTAGCTATGCTCGCCATTTGGGCCTACTACTACATGGTGTGCACATAGTACTGGCTTTGTTGAATTATGTTATGTCATCAGCTCTTTATTAATTATGTTTTCTATGTAGTTGTGCCACGGTTGTGGTATATGATAATAGAGTATTTAGCTTGCGCTGTTTTGATATGTTAGGTTTGTATTGTTATTCTAGTAATAAAGCCTGCTATTTCATCCGATTTTTTATGGGGGTTTGCAAGTCTTTGTAAAGGAGTTCCTCTGTGAAGTGTATCCGACTGCTTTAGGGTCGGGTTTTCAAAAAAATAAAATAATAAAAATGTAGTAGTAGTAGTCCAGTAAGAATGGGTATGATTTTGGTCGAATACGGACATTTTAAGTAACAAGCAAATTTATGTTTCAAAGTTGCCTATATATACCATAGTGTCTGCAGAAAAAATTCCCCACGATTCCCACATGGGGAAAGTAGGTTATTTCAAGGTCAAATAGGTGACCTCTAAAAACAGATTTGTGTTGGTTCATAAGCTATTCTTTTAATAACTCTGGTTCTACCAGTAACATCTTAACCACATTTGGGTGGAAGGTTAGCAGTCACGTTCCGAACATATGTCCCAGTTTTCGTGAAAAGGTCAAAGGTCAAGGTCACAGCGACCGAAAATCTCTTTTTGAAGCATTTTCGGCAGCATTTTTCAAAATTTACTTACTCACGTCTCACTGGGATTACCTCGACGAATCATTGCTTGATTGTTGTCCACATAGTCATATTCATTCTCGCATTGTTGATTTTAAAGCCTTGTGTTATTTTCTATTCACCCGTTTTGGTGTGCTAATTTGAATGTGAAGCTTGTGCGGGCTAAACAGTGTGGGCCTGGCTGAACACGCCCTTTATCATTTGCGATGTAGATGTACAGATACATGTCAATGGCAGAGAACTTGGTGCTAAAGGGACACAAACCCTAAATGAAGTTTCATTGAAATTAGGTGATGACATACATTTGAAAACATCTTCCACTGAGAAGAACTATGTTCATGAAAATTGCTATAAAAAGTATTCAAACGGAAAACAACCAAAAAGAACTTCCAGTGATCCAGATTGTTCTGGTGTTACACTACGTTTGAAAACGAAAATCATGCCTTTTGATTATCCAACACATTGCTTGATATGTACAAAGGAACTTAACTTTGATAATGGCAAGCAACATCCAGACCGAGCATCTCAGATATCTAGTGTGGAGATTGTATCAAACAAAGAAAAATGAAGTCTCATCCAAGAGTCACTCATGAAAAAATGTGACAATAGCCACGACAATCTAGCAGTAAATGCAAAAGCACGAATACATTTTGCGGGAGATCTCCGTGCAGTAGAGGCTCATTATCACCGAACTTGTATGACATTATTTATGCTAGGAAAAGGTGTTCCAGGGTGCGAGAATTGTGATGACATAACAAATGGCAATTCTAGAAACCTTGACACAATTAATGATTGTGCTTTCAACAAGTTGTGTTCCTGGTTACAACAAACAGAGCAAATGCAGGGTCAATTCTCCATTCAGGACCTGAGAGATCAGCTCACATCATACTTGCCAGAAGGTGTTCCGCCATACACAGAGAAGCATCTGAAACGTCGCCTTGTGTAGCAGTTTGGTGAATGTGTATGCGTGCACAAAATGAAGGGAAAATTAACATACTTACATTCAGAGCTGCTGCAGATAACATTTTACATCAGTCATATATTGATGCAGACAACCTAGGAGACAGTGAAGAAACCCTAAATCAGACAAAACTGATAGGTGCAAAAATTAGAGAAGATATCTTGAATAAAGAACAAGATAATGACACTTATCCAAGTCTATCCGAATTTGAATTGAGTGAATTAGAAAGGTCCATTCCAGACTCACTCCACACCCTTGTTGCTAACCTTTTCTCAGAATCAAGAAGTGAATCAGCCAGCATGAAGAAGCAACTTCTGATAACTTCATTGTGCCACATCCTCATGCAGGCAACAGGCCAACAATCATACATATCACCTCTTATGTTATCAGTTGACTTCTTTATCAAGCAGACAATACGATCAAGGGTGCTCATTGATGTTCTATCATCCTTAGGTCTATGTCTATCGTATACGCAGATTCAGCAGCTTGAAAAGAGTGCAGCTGTTGGAAAGCGAGTGGATTCATTAATATCCGGTCTAGTTGAAGTCAGCAAAGGGGGCGGTTTCTGTCAGTGGGTAGCTGACAAATTTGACTATAATGAAGATACCAAATCAGGGCATGATACCACACATGTAATGGGTATAATTGCATGTCAAACTGAGACTTCATGTGCGCGTACACCAGAACCAGTTGTTAGACAGCATCCTTCTTCAGCAGATATAATGCAAGATGGGACCTTCAGTTCAACCATCAAATGCTATAAGCGTGCTTTGAAATCATGCATGTCTGATGTTAAGATAGGAACTCTTAGCACTACAGACATTTCCATACGTAAATGCCAAATAATGGATACCCTGTGGCTGTTATCGAGTAGGCTTTCTTCGAGTCCACCAACCTGGCAGGGGTTCATGTCCGACATCAGTAAAGGAGAGTACTGCTGCACAAATGTGGTGTTCAACCCTATGGTACCTTTGAACCCTTCAACAGATGAAGCTGATTATAGTACTATGGTATATGTAAAACAGCAGGCCATGAAAGTCGGAATGTGCTGTGCCACACTTACCTTTGACCAACCATTGTATTTGAGTGCTTGCAAAATCAAGCAAGACAATCAGAAGGAATTTAATAACATGTTCTTGCGGCTGGGAGGATTACATTTACAAATGTCTTTCCTTGGCGCATGGTGTAAACTAATGGAGGACAGTGGTATTGAAGAGTTGTGGGGTACAGTGTATGCCAAAAACTCCTTACCTAAAATGATGGAGGGCAAATCTTATACTAAGACGCTAAGAGCATGCCTTTTAACAAATGCAGCACTTCATCTATTATTGTTTGAGCCTGAAGTTAGCGATGCTGTGGACACTGACTTATCAGAAGAACTAGCAGAACAATCGAGCAGTGGTGTTCAGAATGTACATGTAGACTGCCGTATGGACACTGATAATGAAGCATCAGATTGTCTGGATATGATTGGCAATGATGATGATCATCATCAGGTTAATATGTCAGATACAAATCAGAATAGTGAAAGCAATTGCCAAACAACTCCTATGCCAGGTAGTGGTTGTGAAGATCAATATACTGTTAATGAGGAACCTGTGGAAAGTGATAACATTTGGTCACGTTTGAAAACATTCTACAGCTCCGTATTAGCTGGTGAAATCTGCTTGGATGAAATAACTGCAAATAAAGATCTGATTCAGCTGCATGAAGAAGTGATTAGAAAAAGAGAATCTCACGAATCCAAACGAACGCCAAAGCTATGGCTAATGTTTATGGGCATGGTTGAAATTACAATGCTTTTCATTAGAGCTGAAAGAACGGGTTGCTGGAAGTTACATCTTTTGGCTATAGAGAGAATGTTACCTTTCCTAGCAGCTGCAGGTCAGAGCAACTATGCAAAATGTTGCCGGTTGTATCTTCAAGATTGTCAGAATGTATGTGAATGTTTGGAAGAACCAATACAAAATGGAGAATTCACGATAAGAAGGAAGAAAACCCGATTCTGGAGTGGAACCTGGTCAGACATGACCATAGAACAATCACTGATGAGATCAGGGAAGGCTGTAGGTGGACTCATCAATATTACCGACAAAGACTCTGCAAGAATCATTTGGTTACTCACTGCACATGTTGTTGCTATGTATGCTAATGTGATTGAGGCTTTGGAGACAGGTATACCTCTCATCCCTCCAGCGGGCATTACTGACAAAGCTCCAGAGAATTGTGCCAGCGACAATGATGATACACAAAGTTTAGCTTTGGGACACACTCAATTCGCATGCCAGTCAATGGACGTAATGTTGTGGCATATGGCCAGTGCTCATATATTCGTGTGCGGTGATATTCGTTCACACCTACTGGAGACATTTTCAAAGTCCAATCAAAAATATAACGTCATACAAGAGATCTGGAACAAAGTCTCTGCAATGGTCAATAGCAAGTTCTGCAGTATATAGGTATCCATCTGAGAATTACTTGACAGAAGGCATCCTGTTCCTCAGTATTACAGCAGCTCTGTGCAGTACCAATATGTCATCAAGTTGCAAAGCAATCCTTGTGTTGGGAACTAAGATCTTCTAGAACTGGCTGAATTTGTGCTGTTAATTTCATCCGCAGATCAGCTGCCTTTCTAAGTGTGTCTCCCACAGTTATTGCACAATAAGCATGAAAAGGCAGAATGTTCAATGAAGGCTGATCTGTCTTGGAAGATGACCTTAAGGCGATGCTTTAATTTCTGTGTGGAATAACATTCTGCGTTTGCTATGGAGCACCCATTTCAATCAAAATTTCAGTAAATCATTGTGAAAAATTATTTTTATTGATCAATAAAATACATATTGAATATTGTGAAAAAGAAAACATTTGCAATAGCATATACAGCTTAGAAATATACCGACTGATCCGAATGCATGTGTAATTTACGGAAAGCTGTACGGAACCGAAAACCCCAAAATATTTCGAAATTCTTACTGCTTAAAAGGTGTCAGAAAACATATCTACCACCGAAAGTGATGACCACAACCATGCATTTCACACTTTATGGATGATAGTCTTTAAGAAATAATTGGTTTTGATTTGTTCTAATAGTGAGGAGGGGTATCCGGCCACTTTCTGGCATTAGCCGCTCCTCTATAATTCGGCACGTGAACTTTAAGCACGATGTGTGCTATGGCAACGTATTGATTTACTGGATGTTCATATTTCATTTTCGCTACATTGCCCATATCGTTATTAATTTGTATTTGATTGTTTTTCTAGAAACGGTACTTGATTTATGTGTATATGGGCAGATTTAATATTCAATTTTATATTACGATTACCTGATATTACGGTAGATGAAATAGAATGCCTACGTGATAAATTCATCAAATATTCATGGTAGTAGATGTTGTAAATCATAGTTTAGCTTTAGTCAGGTTTTGAGGGGAGTGCGGTCGTAACGGGCAAGACAATACTTCAGTAGTCAGCGTCAATAGATGAATCCTAGGCCTAGCTATGCCCTGCCCACTCTTAGCTAAGCTCCACCCACGGTGTGTCCGTATTGCGATCAATCGAACCCCTACCTCACTAAACCTCCATTTCCAGAAAGATATACAGGTAAATTGTTGAATATTTTGAAACTAATTTGACTGGCTGGTCGCTGTTGATGCCTATTGCAGCAACAGCGGCAAGTGAAATTAGTTTCAAAATATTCAACAATTTACCTTTATATTTTTCTGGAAATGGAGGTTTAGCGAGGTAAGGGTTCGATTGATCACAATACAGACACACCGTGAGCGGAGCTTAGCTACAAGACCATTACAGAAGCAGTTTTCAGCTGGCCAGGCCATTAGCTGACATGTGCGAAGTGTTCACGAGATGGGTTAAACAAACTCTTTCCCACGTTTTACCTAGTATCTTCTCGTACCGCCCGTTTATCTTTCTCTTTGTCCAGTCACTAGAACCACATATCAACACAACAACCCGAGTAGTGGTTTATGATGAACTCGATGAAGTACAATTTAATATTTCTGGGTTTAAAAGAAAACGAAGGCGAAGGCGTATACAGTGTTTTGAACCAATTTCTTTAAAATGAGTTGAAAATTGACGATTGCATTAATTTCCAGAACGCCCATCGACTTGGCAGAGCAAAAAGTAATTCTGATCAGCATCGACCAATAATCGCTAGATTTACGTACTATAAAGATCACGAATGAGTACGTTCTGCCGGTTATGAACAATTACGCGGTTCTCCATGCAGGATAGTGCAGCAATATCCACTAGAGATACGCGAACAGCGTAAAGTGCTCATACCAACAATGATGCAAGCGCGAAGATAAAACCGGACAGCCAAACTCGTATACATCCGGCTCTATATTGACGGACAAATATATGGTCCACGAGAAAATGTAGGGCACGGTGAGATACGAGCAGACATGTACAACCAGCAGCGCAACTCCTCAAACATCAGCTGGCGGCCCACAGGTGACGTCCCAGACGAAGCATGGCCACATTTGCGACAGTTTCATAATTCCACAACACGCCATCAAGATATGATCCGGCCGCAGATGAATGCATAGGATGAACGCGGGAATACCCATCACCGACTGGAACTCACGCAAATATCTGAACTTGTCAATTTACGTGTGAGTTACGACAGACTAGTTATTCCAGCTCGGTTAGAGAGACTAAATCCGCTATTCACCGCGCAGATAAGTGAACCACGCAATATAAATAAATCTTTTTCCATAAGTATCACCACCACCACCGCCACAACCACCACAACCACCACCACAAAAAACAACAACAACAACAACAACAACAACAACAACAACAACATTATTGCACGTACGCATGTTGATATAAACAAGAAACATGATAATCGTAACCATTGTACATATTTATGTAAAGATATTGTCCATAGCGTACTTACTCTGACTATCGCCACCTCTACCACTGCTACCACCAGCACTGAAACTACTGCTTCTGCTGCTACTGATGTTAATGCTGCTGCTGCTGCTGATGTTGCTGATGCTGCTGCTGCTGCTGCTGCTGCTACTACTACTACTACTGCCACTACTATTGTTGATGCTGCTACTGCCACTACTGCTACGGCTATTATTACTGACGAAACTGGCGCTGCTGCTACTGCTTCTACCACAACCTCTGCTCCTGTGTCCACTGTTAATACCACTACTGCTGCTGTTGCTGCTGTTACCACTACTGCTGCTACTGATAGCATTGCTGCTGTTGCTGCTGCCGCTATTGGTGTTGCTGCTGGGACAACTGCTGCTAATGCTAATGATAGTGCTGATACAACCGTGGCTACTGCAACAACTACTGATGCTGCAGTTAATTTAACTAATGCAATGTTTATTTACCCGGAAAATGTTCCTAATACCTCCACCCCGATGTAAATACGTGTGTTGACCCAAATAGGGACCAATATAATGGCCCTATAAGGAATACCTTGTCCAGTTTATTGCATATTGCATGCCTAAATGTTTGCGGTATTAGATCGAAAAAACAATTTCCGGAATTTCACAGCTTTGTAAATGCGCACGATATTATCTGTTTGAACGAATTAAAAATAAATCAAACAGACCACGTGTCTATAGTAAACTACGATTTGCTAGTCAAATTAAGAAAAGGGACTGGCTCCTTTGGTGGACTAGGTTTGTTGGTCAAAAGCAGTTTTGCAAAATATATTCATATAACAGATCCAGATACAGATAATGATTTCGTCATGTGGATACATATAAAAAAGGACATCGTTTGTAATAACAAAGACATACTAATAGGCATTGTATATATACCACCAGATATTACTCAAACGAATCGTTTGACAAAATTGAACAAGATTATCTAATTCTTAGCAGTAAGTATGAATTAATCTGCTTAGTTGGAGATTTTAATGCAAAAACTGAATCACATCGTGATTATGAAATGTATGATAAGTTTACAATCCAAGAGTTTAGAGTAGACGATTGGGCAAATGAAGAACTCCAACAATTGTCATTCAATGGGTTCCCCATAGAAAGACACAGCCAATGTCAAGCACTACTGAACGGCAATGGTCGAAAGTTATTGCGGCTGTGCAAAAATCTCCGCGTCTTCATTATAAATGGCAGACTAGGTAAAGATGCGACAATGGGCAACGCGACCTGTAGACATGGAACTGTATTAGATTATATGATAGCAAATAGGAAATGTATTGAAATAATACAAGAATTTGAGGTATATGAGTATGACCCGCTAATTTCAGACATACACTGCACACTTCACATAGGTATAAACCGCAGCAACGACGACGACGACGACGACGACGACGACGACGACGACGACGACAACAACAACAACAACAACAACAACAACAATGATAATAATAATAATAATAATAATAATAATAATAATAAACACCAGGCGAACACCAACAAACGAATCAACTGGGTTCCACATAAAAAAGAAATGTTTGTGCAAAACCTAAGCCCTGATACGCTTACGCAAACTAAGACAAAATTAAGCCAGATAGAATTAGCTGACCAGGAAGATATCAACATAATAATGAATATGATAAGCGATCTGTTCATTGACAGTGCGCAAAAGACATTCGGCAAGAAAAATGTCTACCAAGGTAGACTTAAAATTAATACCCAACCGTGGTTCGGCAAAGAATGCCCCCAGAAACGCCAATTATACCACACAGCACGAACAGGATATAATCGTAACAACACTGAAAACAACTATCAAAGACTTACAGAGGCTAGCAACCAGTACAAACGAGCAGTTAGGCGGTAATCGCAAGACATGCGCCAACAACTACACACAAAGCTGCGCAACCTACACAAAATGGACACAAAATCCTTCTGGAAGTTAGTTAACAGGAAACACAAGAAAACTGACGATACACGAATCGAGATAGATACGCTCTTCGAATACCATAAGGCAGTCAATGAATCTACGGAAACAGACGGCATAAACCCTGAAATTGAAATTCCCGACTGTAAGGAACTCGATGTACCTATTACGCAAAACGAAATCGCTGAAGAAATCAAACGTTTGAAACAAGGGAAGGCAGGGAGAGTTGACCAATTAAGTAATGAATATATTAAAGCTACTGTAGACCTAATGATTCATATCTTTGAGAAACTCTTTAACCTAATCTTAGACAGCGGTTGTATGCCTGCAGTGTGGTTAATAGGAAAAATAATCCCTATATATAAAAATAAGGGAAACCCAGCAGAACCGCGAAATTATCGCCCAATAACATTACTTAGCTGTCTGGGAAAGCTGTTCACCTCGATATTAAACAAAAGACTAACTACATATTCAGAAAAGTATGAAATTATCTCTGAATCACAAACCGGTTTTAGAAAAGGAAAGTCTACACTAGATAATATGTTTTCCCTGTATTTAATAAAAGAACTGTTATTTGCGCAAAGGAAGAAACTCTACTGTTGCTTCATCGACTTTCGACAGGCATTTGATATGGTGTGGAGGCAGGGCCTTTGGAATAAGCTTATTACAACTAACATAACTGGAAAATACCTTAATGTAATATATAGCATTTACAAGTCAATTAAGTCATTCGTCGCATACAATAATATTGACTCAGACTACTTTGTGTGCAACATTGGTGTAAGACAAGGAGAAAATGTATCTCCCTTTTTATTTTCAATCTTTTTGAACGATCTAGAAGAATATTTAACAGAACACGGAATATCCGGTCTTAGCTCATTAACCCAACAGGCAGAATTCTACTTAAATCTGTTTCTTTACCTTGCAATACTGCTATATGCAGACGACACAATACTCATGGTGGATTCTCACACGGCACTGCAACGCGCCTTAAATGTCTTTTACGACTATTGTACTGCCTGGAAACTGCATGTTAACACAACAAAAGCTAAAGTCATGATAATTTCCAAACGTAAGCAGCGGACAGAATTAAGTTTTAAAATTGGAGAGCACCCTATCGAGATTGTGGATGAATTTATTTATTTGGGTGTCTGTCTCAGACAAAACGGAAGCTTTGTTAGCTGGAGGACTCGGAACGTTAAACAGGCAACCAAAGCCACTTTCTCTTTACTAAGTAAAATAAAAGAGCATGCCATCCCAATAGACTTACAACATTATTTATTCGATACAATGATAACACCTATCTTACTGTATGACTCGGAAGTGTGGGGATTCGAAAATGATCGCCAGATAGAAACTTGCCAAACAAAATTCTTTAAAAATGCATTACACCGTAAGAAATCCACACCAAATGTCATGATATATGGCGAATTGGGCCGACTGCCACTCAATATAACTATAAAATGTAATATGGTCAGGTTTTGGGCGCGGTTGGTACACGCTGGGTATGGGAAACTGTCATCAACACTGTACTACTTAGCATTAGAATTCTCAAGAGAACGTAATATTGAAATCGCATGGATTAAAACCATCAAATTCATTCTAGAAATAACTGGTCAGGCAGACTTGTTCTACCAGGTGGAAATACACACCGCACAAGTAATCACCAAAACAAAAAGAGTCCTCGAACAACAATATACCGATGAGTGGAAAGCAACCATAAACCAATCGTCACGTCTGACATTCCATAGACAGATCAAAGAGAATATAGTTTTTGAGAAGTATTTAAAAATCCTACCGTACCGAGAAGCTGTTATCTTATGACATTTCCGAACACTTAACCACAAACTAGCAATTGAATCCAAAAGATGGCTAGGTATTGACAGATCAGAAAGATTGTGTTCTGAATGCAACTGCATAGAAGATGAGATGCATTTTCTTTTCTCATGCTCTAAATTCAATAGACAAAGGCAGAAATGCATACCACGATTCCATACAGAACACTCTAATACCGAGAAAACTAAAGGATTGTTTGCAATATGCAATAAACCGCTCCTTATCAAACTCTCCAAATACTTGTTAGCATCAAAAAAATTAAACAGCTAGACTAATTCATCCATCTTCTCACCCAATCATACACCCGAGTTATCCATCAACCCAAGTATCCATCGTCATCATTGTTAAAGCGATGCTAATCTCATCTCAAATGCGATAGATTGTACGATAGATTATAGTTTATGGATTCCATATCATTCACATCCTGTTACATTCCCTTATCTGTATCACAAAAATCTGCTTTGTAACATGGTGTAAACATTGAACAGTGAGCACCGTGATTTTGTTTACTCACGCGATAGTGTATGGTGTCATGTACGTGGCAATGCATTACATTCTTTATTATGCAAATCATCTTGGTGAATATGTTGGGGATAATTTGATTGGAAGTTGTCATTGCCTATGGCAGTAACGGCTTCCGGTCAAATTGGTCTCAGAATAGTCATCAGTTTACTTGTATGATTGGTTGTATATCACATTGCCAAATTATATGTGACACCGCTATGATTGACCAAGGCAGATACGCTAGTTTTTCCTTCTGATTGGTTGAAAAGTAAGGCATGAACCACTTAAACCACTCAAGCCCATATAGCTCTCTTTAGCAGCATGATAATAAGCTTAATATTATATTATAGTTTACGAATGACGTGTTAGATCAGCTGATCAACTATTATATGAAGTTAGTTCTCCTTTAATACTGCCTGAAACCCTGCAGGGGCAAGTGGCCCAAAATAGAATAATAACTTGATGATTGTTGTTATCATTATTATGTAAGCGATCCCATTGTCGTAGCCCTCGTCGGCAACGCGGCGGAGATGGTATAATAATAATAAAAATAATAATAATAATAATAATAAAAATATTGTATTCCTACCGCCATTGTCAATGTACAAATAATCCTCATATGCCGCTGTCACGGCCTGAGTGTAATAAAGAAAATACGAAATACGATACGAGCAGAAATTCTTCCCTTTTGATTACATATCCATGCGTTGACTCATGGCTCTATGAATCTAGACGAAACAGACACGCATACGAAGGAAAGCGTCCACACATTTTTAATTTGTCATTGACTGCCTAGTTGACCAAGTGGTAAATTACAAAATACAACCACACATTAATTGTCTCGATGCTGATACACGCATTCTTATACTTTCAATGAGCAAAATAGCATGACTTGCAGAAAATTTTGAAAACAATTTGACTGAAAGTTGTTGCTCTCAAAATATGTAATAAATCATGAGATATAACCCCTATGTCGTCTGCAAAAACACAACAGTTAGGCGATCAATGCGTTATTACAATAAAATACCAAAGAAATGTTGGGATCAATCGATCCCTGAACTCCTTGACTATCAATCTGCAGAAAACTATGCAGATATATTTTTGAAACCAATTTGACCGGGCTCTGTTGCTGCCTATATCCCGGGCCCTATTGCTGCCTACGCCCTGTCGAATTAGTCTCAACATATTCAACCGAAGTAATAAAGGCATATAATTCGGACAGCAACGCAAAATCCGTCTTCAATTATCCATTCGTGACGTACTTATCTACGTTATCCATGACGTCATAATTACACCATAGGTTATAATGTCATTCTATGCGTCACGTAGTTAATTATGACGTCATATGATTGATGGATAGAATGGAAAGATCTATTGCATTGCATAAATTATCGACCGTAATAACATATGTCATTCAGGCAGATGCCATTCTAATTAAATAAGCGAACAGGTAACGTGTTTGCTGACGTCACAATCAAAATGATGTAGTTCCGTCTAGATCAGGACGATTTCCCGATAACATCGAGAATATCGCGATATTATCTTTATCGTTATCGCCATCGTTTGATTTCCGTATATCGCAATATCGTCAGTTGTCCAAGTTGTATTTATGAATAAAATCAAAATAAAACAGATCTGACTAGTCTGCCCTATTGATTTCAATACAGTACTACGCCCATCTCTAGCTAAGCTCCACCCACACCCCGCTCGTGTTGAGATCTGAACTCCTTGACAATCAATTTATAGAAAATTATACCAGGAAGCCGTTGAATATTTTGAAACTAATTTGACTGAGTGCTATTGCTGCCTAGGCCTATATTTGTCTCAAAATATTCAATAGCTTACATTTCAAATCGATTACAAAACGTGTAAAAAGTGGGCCGTAATTCCTCTCTTGCATCAATGGAATTGTATGTACTTAATACTTAATAACCATTCTGTTGACTACTTTGAAACTAATTTCACTGGGCGATATTGCTGCCATAGGCCATATTGTCAATAGTTTTAGCAGGGCGTATTGGATTGATCGCCATTGATCTCCTTATCAGCAAGGCTGATGACGTTAATAATAATAATAATAATAATAATAATTATTATTATTATGTATGGTAATAATAATGAATATGAAACGTTGTTGCCTGTTCATTGATTGATGAAGAAAATGTGTACATTATAACCCCATATACTTTGTACACTGGGCGTAATACATGTTTCAGTATCAGTATCAGTTAATTTAGGGGAATCCCGCCGTAATGATGTCAATGTGGGAACGGTGTTTTATCCTAATATGTCTTCAAACAACTCATTCTAAGGGTATTCTCTTGAGTTGAGTTCACGTTTTATTCACTCAGGCTTTACATAAAGCATATGAGGGAAAATATGTTACAATTAATATACTGGCGGTAGATATAAATTACATATTTCATATTGTTAGAATTATAACATTGAGATGTAACAGAGCATCTATATTTCTCAGAAATCTTATGTACAGTTTGTTATCACAATAGCATTGTTTATGTTTAATTAAAATGGTTATATACGCGGATAATTTAAATAGAGCAGGCATAATTGTATGCGAGTTTAAAATTACGTGTTATAGCTTTTTCTTCGCATGGATAAGGTATTTACAGAGGTGTATTAGTACAGGCCTGATGTCTATTGAATGACCCTTTTGTTTCTTTCTATTGTGTGATTGGTTGGTGGTGTAATACGCAGGGATATACTTTTGTATTTCTGTGTTATATTGGGGACTTTCAAAAAGAAAGTGCAGTTCATCCTCTATACAGTTACATATATCACAAAGACGTTCACTCCCTTCCGTTCCCATCGACCTCCCTGTCTCAATAGTTAATTTGTGAGTTAGCGTTCTAAAAAGGCATACCGGTATTGCATCATGGTGGGGTATAGTCCGTGGGCTGGAGGGGCCCACCTGGATACACCCCCACCCTCCCCACTAATTGACGAAACGATATTTTTCTAACAGCTGTCGATGTCCGCTTTAAGATTATATATGTTAACCTGTGACAAACTGGGACTCAATATGTTTTTGATGGGCTATATTAGAGTCAATACCCGCAGTGAAGCAGACCGTGTTAATGGATAGGGGTATTAAAAGCTGGCATATCTTTTAATAGAATCAGTATAGATTGGCGATCAACCACTCACAATATTGCTTATAGTATCGTCTACGATTGCATATGGTTTACATGCAAATCAGTTTTATAATGAGGTCGGCAGAGGCCAAAAGGTCACAAATTTCCATCACAGCTCAACATCTAGCGTTTATATGTTGCTATCATTGACCAAGCATCAGTAAATTAATATTCTAGTTTTAACAGTTTAAGATTGATTAAAAGGCACCATTTGACAAATATAATGAGTAAACGTTTACTCATTTAATATAATACTGTTACTATGGCAACTGACAGCATAGCCAACTTGTTAGAATCGATGAAAAGTGCTTTCATTGTACACTAATTAAGTAGAGTTTGATAGAATCGTTGTAGATTAGTGATCGGGAACTCAAACTGTTGCGTATAGTATCGTCTACGAGTGCTTATGGTGTACATACACATCAGTTTCATAATGAGGTCGGAAGAGGGAAAAAGGTAACAAATCTTCGCCACAGCTTAAACTCTAGCAACTATATGCTGCTATTACTGGCCAAGCACCAGTAAAGGACCATTCTAGTTTTAACAGCTTAAGATTGATTAAATGGGACACTTTGACAAATATAATGAGTAAACGTGTACTCATTTAATAGAATAGTATTACAATGACAACTGGTAATGTAGCCAATTTTTTAGAATCGATGAAAAATGCAATTGTTATAAAGTAAACTTGAAATGAGCATATCATCGAATCGAAATTGTATAGAGCAATACACGAGCATTCAAAATGTTTATATTGTTGCTTGTTTTACCCACCGACTATAAATCCACTAAATATATTTGAACTCCTCTTAATTCGTAACGGTCACTATTGTCTGCCAAGTCTTTTTCATTTTCACAAACTTCGACAGTGGAAGTGTATTCCTGCTCATTCTCTTCCTTTGTGCATTCCTTCTCTAGAATAGCAGCCAACATAGATGGCAGTATCTAACCATCACACTACTCGGCCCGAGTCGCTGTTCACTCCATACAGTCCAACCATTATTCTCAGTGGGTTCAGGGATGTATGTCTTTGGTACCTGGGATCACTTTCAAATAGCTACCTGATAGTTAACCGTCTTTATGTGCTCGCAGCGGCAACCTCTCGGAGCGATAAGGTGGATAAGTCAACGTGTTTCTTTGGATTGATCTTTTTCTCTGCATCACCACACTTTACCATTAACATTGAGAAACCCCTTATGGGAATACTCTTTTACATTTGGCAGGTGAAATCCTCTAATTGAAGAAAGAGATTCTCTGTGATGTCCCATGACTCACTAATGGTCTGAAAAGCCTCCTGATATCTTGGTTGCTTCTGTAGGATTCTGATGGGTTTTACGTTGCCTATTCCTCTGAATTCACTCGCTGTATCACATTTGGTGAAGGCAGGAAGACGCACACGGACAGAACAGTAAAGCGGTGTACATTCTTAGCCAATTTTGAAATTTCCAACAGCTTTCTATTGTTTTCAGAAGCAGTATCAAATAATATGTGTGTCTTCATGATTTGGGCATAGACAGAAGAATGAAACATATATCGCTAGGTCGACTTCTGATACGCACAATGTCATAGCCCTCTTGTGTTGCATAACGCAATAGAGAATAACCCTTGTGTCTGTTTCTTCTTGGTCAGATTCTATGGCTTGTATCTCTGAAATCAGCACTGTGATGCCACCAGTAAGTGTTAGTTCGTAAGGCTTGCCCTTACAAATACCAATGACCATCTTAGTAAGTAGTTTTAAACTAAATGTATCACTTCCCCAGACTTTATCAGTTGCACTAGTTGCTGTTTGTTTTCGTTATTACTGAGGAATTCCTTCCAATTGTCAGGTCTCTTTGTATTTTCACCCTTGATTATACATTTTTCTCCAGAACATATGCATGTTCTTTCCATTGATGTGATAGAAGTTTCCTTGTACATGCCCGTACTGAATATTGCATTGGATTTCACTACTGTACCAATATCAAACAATGTCTGCTTATTTGCTTAAATGTTCCTGGCACCTCTTTCATACAATAGAAAGTGGCGTTTCCATCTTAAATATTCAGTGTTTTGTGATCAGATGGTGCGTCTGCATTTGGTTTTCCCTTGGCTATGTCGTGAACCCCTTTATGTGTATCTGTTCTCAACAGGTACCCGTCAAATGTGCCAATTCATGATGGAACCGACATAAGTGGATAATGAAACAGTTCTGCAATAGCAAGCTTCTCTGGCTTACTCTGTGATTGTACCAATAACTGGAAGGACATATTTCCTTGTTGTCTTATTTTATTTCACGATCTTTGAAGTTTTCCCAAGAGCACTCTTCCTCATGTCAGAAAACGTTTTCAATTTTTGCTTTTTTATTGGTGCAAATAAATCTATATTCCTTTCAAGTCTCTGTTATAAAAGTATCTTTGGACAGTTTCCCAATTGTCTCAGCAGCCGTGATATCAGTATGGATATGGGTAGGTGCAGGAGCACCAGACCCAATACGGAACAGCTTATCATTATAATCGAGACTGAAAGGATTCATTAAGCTTTCTACGGACTCGATTACATTTACAGTGGCTGCCTCACTGCTGCGTACCTGTGAAAGACGGACATCCCAATGTCTATTGTTCCTGTCTGTTTCATCCGTCATATCTGCCATTTGGAGCAGTGTATTCACATATCTTACTCGTTCATGTGCCGTCTTTCCCCAGCGTCGATGTGCATCATAGTCATTCAAATTACCAGATAGGCCACCCATGCTTCCTCCTGCTCATGCATGTGATTTCGCGTCCTTCATAAATGTCTTTTCGATTGTTTTGTATACTTCCCACAAATTATCACGCACAGTGGATCTTGCAAAACTTATAGCACCTAGGTTAATCACCTTCGTTGCTGCAGGGTGTGATTCCTCTCATCTGCCCATCAAAACTAAATAACAGTCCAGCCATTCGATTGAGATATGTTCCGTACAGATAGTAATTTTTTCTCTTAACTGCATTTAGGAGAGACAAAGGCAACCAAACATGGCCCATGTAAGATAACCAAAACTGGACAGTCTTACCTAATTCGCCATTGGTAACTCGCAGTCGCAAATCCGAGTAGTCATTTAGATATGAATGAATGCTGTATCATTCGACAATAATTCAAAATTTTCTTTGCTTCTTACTTCCAATAATGGTTACTTTTGCCAATGAATTTAGTGGTAAATTCTCTAATGACCGTACCTTTTCGTAGGATGGTATTTGTAGAGTAGCAATCATTCAAAACCTTCAGCCATTGCATTGTGGCAGTAGATTGCCCGACTATAATTCTTACCAGACACCACACCTTTAATAGATTTGGTAGACATCAGGCCAGCTTTTAGTTGAATCTCATTGAATCCAGATCCACTCATCTTCTTTCCTATATGATTTTCATATAGGCGCATGCCAAATGAAAATTACCAGTCATAACTATGTGATCCTTGTAGTAGTCTGGGCTTTTCCATATGATAGGCTAAGCGTTCATAGACACAGACAACATTTTCCGATGCCTTTTTGGACATTTTTAGACACTCTTTTACAGTTGCATATTCGGTTATTGATCACATGCTTTCTAATTACATCTTACTTCTTTGATATTTTACTCCTGATGCCGTATTTGTTGCTTGATTTGCATATAAAATCCATCTATATGTAAAGCAAAATACGGTACGCAACTTCGATTCGATGATATGCTCATGGCAAGTTTAGTTTACAATGATTGCATTTTACATCGATTCTTTTATCTTTATTTCTTTTATCGGTGCTTGATCAGTTGTTAAATGTTAAGCTGTGGCGAAGAGTTGTTACCTTTTTCCCTCTTCCGACCTCATTATGAAACTGACTTGCATGGAAACCATATGCAATCGTAGACGATACTATAAGCAACATTTTGAGTGGTCGATCACCAATCTACAACGGTTCTATCAAAATCTACTTAATTAATTTACAATGAATGCACTTTTCATCAATTCTAACAAATTGACTATGCTGTCAGTTGCCATATTAACAGTATTCTATTAAATGAGTAAACTTTTACTCATTATGTTTGTCAAATGCTGCCTTTTAATCAATCTTAAACTGGTAAAAGTAGAATGCTCATTTACGGATGCTTGGTCAGTGATAGCAACATACAGTTGCTAGATTTTAGGCTGTAGCGAAAATGTGTGACCCTTTGACCTCTGCCGACGTTAGTAGATACCATAAGCGACATTTTGAGTGGTCGATCATCGAGCTACAGTGATTCTATCAAAAGATATGTTAGATTTTAATACCCCTATCCCTTAATATGATCTGCTTCACGTGGGGGTATTAACTCTAATACAACCCATCAAAAGCCATATTCAGTTTATCACATGTTAGCAGATATAATCTTAAAGAGGACATCGAAATCAATTCGAAAAACATAGTTTCGTAATTAGTCGGGGAGGGGGGGGGTTATCCAGGCAGGCCCTTCCAGCCCACGGACTAATAGAATTGCGAAGTATCGTTCCAAATTTACATCGCTTTTTTATTTTGTTATAGAATGATAACCGGCTTGACTCGCTGATATCAGTTCTACATTTCTCTTTAAATTGATTTTCTAAAAATGTGTGTACCTGATTAGTTAATTGTGTTTAATTTATGTTGTCTTTCTCAAATGCTTCGGCATAACCTGTTAATGTTAGGATTGCTTTTCTCTTGGCATATACAGCAACGCCTACGTCACCTACGCAAACACATATCGGCACATATCGACACGTTTACCGCCCTGTCACGTGCAAACCTACCCATGTTGCCATAGAGATATTAACAACGGTTTTAATTATATAATTAATGTCGAACGTAGCGGTTTGAAGGTTGACCATTGCATATACAGATACGTATGTCATCCTTTGAATCCTGAATACCCATAATTTCAATATCAAAGCAAGCATACGCGTCGTAGGCCTATCATGTTTGATATTTTGAACTAAATTTGACAGAAACATGTTGCTACGATAGCTCCCAGTCAAATTAGTTTCAAAATGTTCCACAAACAAGTCCTATAATGTAAGTGAATCTTCATCTTCTCGTTCAATAACGAAGACCAAGGGGTCTTGTGCAGGTATTGTATTAACGATATGAACCCCGATGTTGCACACTCTGAATTTCAAAGACAATCATACACTTTATCTGTTTAATATTTTGAAACTAGGTTGACTGGATCTGTTGATGCCATAGGCAGCACAGCTTCCAGTCAAATTAGTTTCAAAATATAATTTGAATTTGACAGGTGTCTGCTGTTGCCAATGGCAAAACCAGATTACAGATAATTTACTTTTAAAATAGTCACTAGCATGATTTCTTACATTAAGAATTATTTTGGTATTTCAGATTCTAGAGAGAATGGGTACATTAAGTGCCGCCCAACTCACGACTGTTTGGTGCACTTGGCCCCAGGAAAACGCACAGGACATTCTTGGTGAATATTTTGATAGAAAGGTGATGCTGTTTCTATATTAAGTTATTAGGGCCTACTTTTTTTTTAATAATATCTTTCATTTAGCTTACCTTATATAGCGTCTCTCCGGTTGAAAGGGTTTGTTTAAAGACTCTGTGAGTAATTCCTATCAGCGCTACCTTGACAGTGTTGTTATTATTAATATTAGTATTCATAATATACTAATGATATGATTAACACTACGCCTTACTGTGTCGCTCTATCGGTTCTGATGAGCGAGGTGTATGGTCATTGACGCCATCTCATCTATGAGGAAATTCGGCGAGCCAAGGTACTGTCCCATCATGCCATCACTAATCATAGGACAATTTATTAGTGTATCGCAAACAAAAAATAAAATCCAGTTATGTAATTCTAACGCAATGCAAAACAAATGAATGTGCTTAATGGTGCGTTAAATGACATCATTAATCCACCGACCATATAATTAATAAACGTTGCATTAAACCAGGCGAGGATGATTGGAAACCTAGTGGATTGACGACCATATAGATTTCCAGTATGCTACATATACAACGCATTAACGCAGCACACCGACGTATTTTTTGCAATTTAGATGTTATCACGCTATCAAAGAAATGATTTCGGGTGTTTCTAAATGTTGATGCCTTGCAGGCGAATAGGCTGACATGAGATACTTTTCAACCAATCAGGAAAATCATAATAATTTTCAACCAATCCGAAAAAATCTCCTTCTCTATTCTCTTCCCCCCACCCCCCTTTCTAATCTCTCTCTCTCTCTCTCTCTCTCTCTCTCTCTCTCTCTCTCTCTCTCTCTCTCTCTCTTTCTCTTTCTCTCCCTCTCCCCCACCCCATCTCCCATCTCTCTCTCTCTCTCTTTCTCTCTCTCCCCCCCCCATCTCCCATCTCTCTCGCTCTCTCTCTCTCTCTCTCTCTATCTCTCTCTCTCTCTCCATCCCTCCCTCTCTCTCTCTCTCTCTCTCTGTCGCCCCTCTCTCTCTCGCTCGCTCTCTCTCTCGGCGCTTTCCTCCTCTCGCCTCTCCCCCCTCTATCTCTCTCTCTCTCTCGCGCTCCTATTTCTCTCTCACCTGTTCACTCTCCCGCTCTAATCTCCATCTCTCTCTCTCTCTCTCTCGCTCTCTCTCTCTCTCTCTCTCTCTCTCTCTCTCTCTCTCTCTCTCTCTCTCTCTCTCTCTCTCTCTCTCTCTCTCTGTGTCGCCCCTCTCTCTCTCTCGCTCTCTCTCTCTCTCTCTCTCCCGGCGCTTTCCTCCTCTCGCCTCTCCCCCCCCCTCTCTCTCTCTCTCTCTCTCTCTCGCTCCTATTTATCTCTCTCCTGTTCACTCTCCCACTCTAATCTCCATCTCTCTCTTTCTCTCTCTCTCTCTCTCTCTCTCTCTCTCTCTCTCTCTCTCTCTCCCTCTCTCTCTTTCTCTCTTTCTCTCTCTCTCTCTCTCGCTCTCTCTCTCTCTCTATCTCTCTCTCTCTCTCTCGCTCACTCTCTCTCCCTATTGACGCTTCCCTCCTCTCGCCTCTCCCCTCTCTCTTCCCTCTTTCTCGCGCTCCTCTTTGTCACCCCCTTCCTGAATATGATATATCGAAAAAAACTACTTAAACTTACGACTGCTTCCTAGAATCACTATGTCAGTTACTGTCTTGGTGATTTGGTCTGGACTTACATTACTATGTCCGCAACACAAGTTGCTTCTATGATGATACGAGAGATGAGAAGAGAACCCCTGCTGAATACTAATGTTATTTTGATGGAGGAATCGCTGGCAAAATCTACACAATGGGTGAAGCGAGTTCTAGCTAAGCGCCGCTCACGCTCTGCCCGTGTTGGGATCTAGCGATACTTGAACTCCCCGAATCTCAATATTCAGAAAAAATATACAGGTAAGCTGTTGAATATGTTGAAACTGATTTGACTGGGCACTGTAGCTTGCCTATGGCAGCAACATCGTCCAGTCAAATACGTGTCAAAATACTCACCAGGATGTTTATTAAATCTTAAAGACATAGCATTACTGAATTACGCCATTCATGACCTACCTGATTATAACGTTGGCCTACACCTAACGTCGCTGACTATTACATCGCTAAACGGGATCCTTCTGTTGAAGTGGCAATCAATACATTCTCTATAACGACTGGTGATATCTCATAGAAAACTGAATATAAGCTATTGTATACTCTTTTCCGTAATGATACATGTAAATGGCCCTGGATTAGTCATATAAAAACACTGAAGGAAAATGCAGGTCTTTCATTTGTATGAGGAAGCCAAAATCTAGGTCAGTTAGCGTGCCTAAAAGTAAACATAAAATAGCAGGTCTCTGACGAATATATCCAGAGCTGGAGAGGGGAAATTTTCCATAGCAGCACATGTACCAGCTATAGGATTTTCAAGGAAAATTTCCAATTTGAAAATTATTTAATATCACTCCCTCAGAAATTCTCAAGATTACTTTGTAAATTCAGAATGAGCAACCCACAGGCTACCTGTAGAACGCGGAAAATATGAAAATCCACTACCTCGAAACGAGCGAGTGTGCACAATATGTGCTCAGAACGTCCTACATGACGAATTTCACTATCTGTTTGAATGCCCAGCCGTTGATAGTGAAAGAAAAGAATATATCGATAACTATTATAGACTACGCTCAAATACCATAAAGATGAACCAACTTGTCAATGTTCACCACAGATCAAAATTAATATCACTCTGCAAATGTGTAGATGTTATTTTCAAAGGTGTGAACTGAAAAATAAATTATATACGTTATCTCACCCTACGCCTCCGCCGCAACCTCACCCCCACTTCCCTCTCAACAAAATCGTAATCAGAGTGCCGAATCAAAAGGTATGTTTATGAATCGGTTGCACTGGCTGATTTGTTGGCAAAATTCGTCAGCGTAAATGCGCAAATTCACTACAATCCAAAACACTGTTGTATGCAACACATGTAAGCCAACAATTTCCAACCAATCGGGTGTGAAATCGGCTAGGGGAAGCGAGGTCTTGGTCTCTCTTTTGTCAACCCAACCCTATAAAGGGCATGTGCCTGAGAAAACGGTATCGGCAATGGTCTTACGGGACGACGATTTGCATGCATGGAGGGGGCTATTTTCTGGAAGCTTGTAACTGGAATAACTTGTAAGGTAACCGAACCCGCCATTCCAGTGGAGGGCTTTCGGAAGTGGTCTCCTCTTTGCGTGTAAATGTACACAGGCTCAGCACAAATTCCCCAATTCTTGATGATAATACTAATAATAATAATAATAATAATAATAATAATAATAATAATAATAATAATAGTTCGTACTTTGGATACACATAAATAAACACATAATTCACCTTTCCAGAGTACCCACCCATCATATGACGTCAAAATGAACTGCCTGGTGTGAACAATGACATCATAATGAATGGCATCATGAATGACGTCGATAAGTACGTCACGAACGCATATTTGAAGACGGTCTATGCGTTGTTGTACAGATTGTTTGCTTTTACTATTTAATAAATATTATGTTGAATATTTTGAAACTAATTTGACTGGGCGCTGTTGCTGCCATAGTTTGCAGGAAATTGATAGCTAAGGCATTTGGGAATAGATCAATCCCAACACGGCGAGGTGTGGGTGGAGCTTAGCTAGTTATGGGCGGGGCAAAGCTAAAAATGGAAAGGTCCATTATATAAGGAGCAGACCTCTTATTAGAGATTGTATATATTCCTCCTGAAACCTTAATGTACTATAGAAATGATGCCTACGTTCAAATTGAACAAGACCTGATTACCTTAAGTAGCGGGTTTAGCATCGTGTGCTTAATCGATGATTTTACTGTAAAAACGGTGTCGGAACGGGACTTTGCCGAGTTTGATGACTTCACCCTAAAACACTTTGAAGTAGATAATGCGCCAAACGCCGACTTCGTACACCTTATAAGTAGCGGAATAGCGAAAGTCAGAAACAGCCAATGTCAGGGACGTATAAACAATAGTGGTAGAAAATTACTACAGTTCTGTAAAAATCTCAATATATTCTTAATAAACGGTAGAGTAGAAACAGACAAAGGCATAGGCAAGATAATATGTAGAAATACTAGCATACTTGATTATGAAGTAAGAAATAAGAATTTTATTAATATGATCCAAGAATTTAAGATAACCGATTTTGACCCAATAATATCGGGCATACACTGCTCCCTCCATATAGTACTTACGACAAAGACGATGCGAGAAACAACGAATAATAATAATAATAATAATAATAATACAAAAATATCAGGTGGGTAAGAGAAAAGACGGATACCTTCGTAGGGAATATAAACTCCGTAATTTTAGAAGAAATTAAACAACAGATAGTAGAGGTAGAAAATGGCGACTTCCAGCAAAATATAAATAACATAAATAACATGATTATCACAATGTTTATGGATAGCGCCGAAAAATCTTTTCGTCACAAAAGGGATATCAAGGAAAACGTAGAAAAAACAATAAGCCCTGGTTTGGTAAGGAGTGCGCAGATGCACGAAAGGCATATCATACAGCGAGGAAAGGTTATAGTCCCAATAAAAGCGATAATAATAGACAGCGACTTCTTCATGCAAGTAAAGGGTATAAAACAACAATTAAAAAGTATTCACAGAATATGCGTCAACAACTGCAAAATAAACTACGTGAGCTGCAAAGGTGGGATACAAAAGCCTTTTGGAAGCTAATAAACGATAAAGCTAAGAAAGGTAAAGAAAATTCTAATATAGAACTTGAAAAACTAGCACAGCACTTTAAGAAAGTCAATAAGGGAGAACAAAATCTAGATCAACTTGAAATATTAGAAACTGATGTACTCAACTGTGATGAACTAGATGTGCCAATAACAAAGACCGAAATAACAGAAAGAATAAGAAAGTTAGCAGATGGTAAAGCTTCTGGAGCCGACCAAGTTTGTAACGAGTACATCAAATCCACTGCAGACATTATGCTCCCAATTTACGAGAAAATATTTAACATAATCTTTTCACACGGGATCGTGCCAGAGGACTGGTTAAGGGGGACAATTATTCCAATCTACAAAAATAAATGTCACCCATTAGACCAAGGTAATTACTGACCCATAACCTTATTAAGCCGTTTCGGAAAATTGTTCGCATCAATTATAAATGAAAGATTAAAAAATTATGCCGTAAATATGAAATTATATCAGAATCTCAAACAGGCTTTAGACGTAAAAGGTCGACTCTTGATAACATTTTTTCACTTCACTTAATCAAAGAATTGCTTTTTATACAAACGAAAAAACAATACTGCTGCTACGCTGAGTTTAAGCACGCCTTCGACACCGTATGGAGGGCCGGCCTCTGGAGGAAGCTCTTAAATAATAATATGGCTGGAAAATGCTTTAAAATTGTCTATAATATGTACACAATTATTAAATGATTTGTGGGCTATAAGCAGACAGACTCAGACTATTTTATGAGCAATATCTGGATTAGACAAGGGGAAAAGATGTCTCCCTTTTTATTTGCAATTTTCTTAAACGACTTAGAAGAATATTTATACAGCAACAACATATCAGATCTTACATCAATAAGCCAGCTAGCTGAACAAAACTTAAATATCTTATTGTATCTTATAATTCTTCTCTATGCCGACGATACAGTTGTCATGGCCGACTCCCCAGCTGGAGTACAACATGCTTTAATTAGTTTCGGAAACTATTGTTTTGAGTGGAAATTACATGCTAATACCGTCAAAACAAGTGATGATGTTCAGCAAACGGAAACTTATCACAGTGCATAACTTTTGCTTGGCCGAGAAGGAAATTGAAATAGGGGATGAATACTTAGGAATTGTGTTCAAATGCAACGGGAGCTTTTCTAGCTGTAGAGTGAGAAATTTAAAACAAGGTACTAAAGCCTTGTCTTCACTTCAACAAAAATTAAAGCGCATGACATACCTATTGATTTGCAGACTATCCTTTTTGATAGTATGATCACCCCAATCTTATTATACGGATTCGAAATTTGGACATTTGAAAATACCTCCCAGCTCGAAACGTGTCAGATTAGATTTTTTTAATGCACTTCATTTAAAGAAAAGTACACCTAATGTTATGATTTACGGGAAATTAGGGAAGTTTCCATTAGAAATTACAATTAAATGCAATATGGTTAGGTTCTGGGCGGGGCTAGTAAACGGCGGATATGGAAAACTATCATCTGTTCTTTATTTTGTATGCATTGATTACCTAGCAATACAGAATAAAACAATTAAATGGATCGATAGTATTAAAAACATTCTAGAAGTAACAGGGCAGATAGGTATGTTTACAACGGAAAATCTGAATAGCAAGATACTAGTCAAACAAGTTAAACACACCCTAGAGCAACAATATATAGAGAAATGGACTTCCACTTTACAAGAATCAACACGGCTCACCTTCTACAAACAAGTAAAATCAGAATTTGAATTTGTAAAATTTCTTAAAATGCGACCTTACCATGAAGCCTTAAGAGTATGTCAATTCCGAACACTAAACCATCAACTCCCTATTGAAACAATGAGATGGGCTGATATAGAGAGAAATAATCTCGGATGCAGTTACTGTAACACCATAGGAGATGAAATGCATTTCCTTTTCCACTGCGAGAAATTTATCCATGAAAGAAAAAGATACATACCAGATTTTTACTTAACCTATATTACCGTAGAAAAAACGAAGGGGTTATTTGCAATTTGCAACACACCGACACTAAACAGACCATGCACATTTTTAAGACTTTCAAAGAAAAAGTAACATGACGGAATATGACAAGATTACTTTACTTGTGTATTTATAAAAAATCGAATTTAAAATCTAACACTATATTTCTTTTAAGGTACAGAAATTATGCAAACTATGTAATTATGTAATTATGTAAGGGAGAGTATGTTGCAGCAATGACAGTGCTCATTTTACTTACACTGTACTCCATACTTTAGTATCTTACTAATTACTTCCTCAAATCATATAATTATTCTAATTATTCTAAGCGATGATACTGTTTACGATTGCAATAAAATGGTAATGTGATAATTAATAATAATAATAATGATAATAATAATAACCGCCAAAATGTTTTTTAAAAATGTGTACCTCATATGCTGTTAAATAACGGCCTGAGTGAATAAAGAAAAACTGAAAACTGAAACTGGCACTTGGAGCGACGCGAAAAGTGAATATACGGCAAATATAATGAGCTCGTCTCAAAACGAGTACAGAATGATATGGATGCTGTATAACAGATTGTGGCTGGCTTGCTAACTAGGTATTGTATTGTATTGTATTGTTGCGTAGCCGCTCGAGCGGCCACGCATATATGTGCTTGTGTCTAGAATTGCCCATAGGCGCGGCCATTTTGCGCAAGGGATTGTGGTCGCCAACCGCTAACTAGAGAAAGAGAGATTTCGCGCGTCTTTATTCTTAGATTGTAAACATAGATTTAGGATATATATTGGCTAAATCGCTCATTCGCATACGCCCACCATGGGGGCTGGCGGACTGACTGACTGCCATCTGACGCAGACGATTAGCTCTGTATATAGCCTTCAAAAGTAAGTAAATCCTTTATTTGTAATTGGAATAGAAATTCTGCTTCAATAGCATGCAAAATACGGAACTACACAACAACAGTAAAAAAGAAATTGGGGAAATACAGTAATACGGAAGGACGTTAGGAATTACAGAAATGTGTTAAAACCTAACTCATACATTGCTGACATTCCACATATTTATGTACATCTAAATATATGATAACTTCTATTCATTTTGGAAACTGCTGCCGTAAGCGGTTCCTGCACACATGTAGACAACTTTCAGCATCATTGCTAACATAATCTACACAACTCTTTCTAGTACTGGCCGTGAAACAACTAGGCCTTTACAACCACCAAGATAATGGTTAAAGCGAGTTTTTCAATATCTCGGTTTCCTCGAAACCTGACACCGTTTGGTGTAGAAGACCTCAAAAACAAATTAACACGTTTTCAAAACAAGGTAGAATTGATCTTTTTCTTTGTTAATATAGTAAAATATATACATGTATGAGCTGTACTGTAAAACCGCCGAATTGATGATATAGAACATTTAAAAAATAAAATAACATGTTTGCAAAACAAGACAGAATTTCAGTTTATGTTTTGTGGGTATATATTAACTTATTTATGAGCTGTAAAACGTAGCCTAAGCGTTCGAATCACTGGTAATAAGTGAGCACATATTTTAGCAAGAGCGGTCAAATATTGTAGGTAAGCTGATACATGTTTTGAAACTAATTTGAGTGGATGCTGTTGCTGCCGTAAGCAGCAACAGCAACCAGTCAAATGAGTTTCTAAATATTAAACAGCAGGTTTATTAAATAGCAAAAACATACAATTCTTACAACATGTTGGACCATTAAGAATTAAAGACTGGCCAAATGCAAGCATTTATGACGTAATGGTTATGATGTCAGCATACATGTCACTTAGTTGGTTATGACGTCATATGACGTTATATAATCGATTGATAAACTTGGAAAGGTCCATTGAAGATGGACTATGCGTTGTTGTAAGAATTGCATGTCTACCATTTAATACATATTCTGTTGAATCTTTCGAAACTCATTTTACTGGGCGCTGTTGCTGCCATAGGCAGCAACAGCACGCAGTAAAATAGTTTCAAAATATTCAACTGGTTACCTGTATAGATTTCAGGAAATTGATAGTTATGGCATCAATGGATCGATCGATCACAACACTGCGAAGTGTGGGTGGAGCTTAGCTAGAGGTGGGCGGGGCATAGCTACAACTGGAAAGGTCCATTGCCTATAGGCACTGCCATTTTGCTCAAGGGATTGTGAGAAATGTCAAGTTGCATGCCAGGAGGGGACAGTTTTTGATAATTTACCACTGAAATGACTCTCGAAACAGTCATTCCAGATTCCAGTGGCAAATCTGCAAAAAACAGCCTTCTCATGGCCTGTAAATGGACATTCAATGTCTACATATTTTAACAATCTTTGCCAAATTTAGACAGTAAATGTGTAATATATTATGACGACAATACCAGGTACTGTGTCTGTTTGCATGCAATTATTTAGCACTATGGTTAGATAACTGATGTTCTGAATTCCCAGTCAAAACGGCCGTCAATAACATTGTAGCAGGTGGTTTAGATACAGAAATCAACAGAAAGAGTATGCATGTGCTAACTTAGTAATGCGTTCAGTCCAAAAATGCCACCCATATGGTTAGATATGTATTTGAATATGCTAATGAAGTATTGAGTTAAAAATGTTTTACATGAAGTAATCTAATTCGTTGTACACAATTTCATACTGGAAATTATCTGAAATGTCAGCCAATTCAGATTCTTCACTGCCCTATTGTCTGTAGTTCATGCTCGGCCCCAGATTTTCATCCACATAGACTTGAGTTTGATTATGCTAGCTATATAAAAAGATTTCTAGATGAAGTAATTTCATAGTATGCAAATCCATACTGAAAACTTGTGAAAATTGTATCTGATTCATGCTTTTGAGTGCTCTACTGTCTGTAATATATTCGGCCCCAGTATTTCAGACACATAATATTGCCAATTCAATAGAAATTCTACAGCGAAGTAATTTGTCAGATCCACGGTTTTATGTATGCTACTGTCTGCAATAGATTCTGTCCCAGAATTCCACCGATGTGTTTAGATAGGTATATGAATGCACTTTTAAATTGTCGAGTTTAAAAATTGTCTACCATAAAGTAATCTCGCAATATGTAATTTAGTTGCATCCAACAGTTATCAGATGTCAATAATTTACTATTTTAAGTACCAATATCTGCATAATCTGTTTTCACCCTGCTTTCAAACATATTTACATATAGAACTCTTTATAGTGTTGTATGGACTATTGCACGATTCTACCACCAAGTAATTTCATAGTATGTAATTATATAATCGACATATGCCACGATTGTAAGATAGTTGGTTCACATTCATCGAATTCACCACGTTCCGATAGCTGTTGATATGTCCTGGCATATTGCATGTAATAGCTTCGACCCCAAAATGACAGCCATATGTTTACATATGTATATGAATATGTTAATGATGTATTGAGTTTAAAAGATTTATACCATGAAGTAATTTCGTAGTACACAATTTAATCTAAAAGCTCCTAAGGCAGCTCTAGACAAATTCGATGCCTGTCACCGCAAACACCTATGCACCAACGCTGGACACCGATGGCCAGACAGTAAAATTTCCACAGATGCACTATGCAAGATGTGGAACATGTCACCCACCGCTGTGTGTAAAAGTCACCCAGCAAAGATGGTCCATGTTTGGCCATGTGCTTATGATGCCAAAAGAGACACGTGCACAGCGAGCCTTCGAATTCGCCCTACTCAGAGCCAGCAAATACAAAGCCAGGAGATGACGCCACTGCATAACTCTGCTAAGCGTGCTACGAGGTGACCTCAAGAAAGCAGGACTTGGCACACCCAAGTAAAAAATGGACTTGGGGAAGCCAAGGACTTCGGCTTAGGACAAGACACATTGGGTAAAAGCGAAGAACTGATTGCAGCTGTATGATGTTTCTGCAACTACAGCCACAGAATACAGTAATCATACATAATAGAGTGTGTGTGAAATCACACCGATCTGTGCTGTACCCAAAATATTAATATATGTATATATTGCATTACAAATAGATGTGCAGAAAGCCACCATGGTCTATAGTGTACCAATACTATTCTATTACAAGTCAATTATGTGTGGAATCACACCAGGCTATAGTATACCACATACAATGCTACAAGTATATATTATCACTATTAGGCAGTGGGTCGAACAACACCAGTCTCTTCGTTTGACCAGACTAAAACTTACTCTAACTTGCACTACATACACTATGACAAATTATGACTGTATATAATACGACCCATATCTTTACTTTTCGGAATTGCTTTGACCCATCTGTTTAAAAAGCAATCTAACTGAAAAGTATAATTCAGCCAAATTGTCCTCTCAGCTGTAAACAATATGATATCATATCATTGCTAGCTATATTCATAATTAAATCAAATGCTACAATGAAATAGTGCCATAGTCCGCAATTCCATACCAAAAATGGGCTTACATTTTGACAGATCAGTGATTTTCTGTACCATGCTGTCTGCAATAGGTTAGGCCCCTATTCAGTTCTAAATTCATACATATGGTCAGATCGGTATATGAATATGCTAATAAAGTATCAAGCTTAAAAATGTGTACCATGAAGTAATTTCATAATACACAATTCCATGGCAAAAATGTGCACAAGTTTCGGCAGATCCACGGTTTTCGGTAGCCTACTGTCTGTAATAGGTTCGTCCCCAAAATGTCAGATAGATATAAGAATAAGCTAATCAAATTTTGATTTTTTTAAATTCCACCATAAAATAATTTTATAATACACAACTTAGTAACGACCAAAAGTTGTCAGATGCTAACAATTTAGGTACCGATATCTATGTACTCTGTTTTAACCACTTTTCGAACATCTAGCCATACAGAACTCAATATCTATTATTATGCACTCGTGCTGTACGAAATATTGCACGATTCTAATATCAAATAATATCATACGTCCCAAGTATGTCCATGGGGTTAATTAATTGCAATATGTCCCCATTGAAAGATAGTTGGTTCACATTACCCACAATCGGATAGACGGACGTCAATATGTCCTGGCATATCGCTTGTAATAGGTTCGGCTCCAGAATTTCACCCATATATTTAGCTAGATATATATGAATGCGCTAACAAAGTATAGAATTTTAACAATTTCTACAATGGAGTAATTTCGAAACATGCAATTTAGTCACAACATACAGTTTTGAAATGGTAACAAGGTACTATATATTCCTTATCAGAATCTCTGTACTCGGTTTATAACCAGGCTTTCGAACATAATACCATCTAGAACCCACTAGATATTGCACAATTCTATTATCAAATATGTCTTGTAATAATGTGAAAAGCTTTCTATATATCCCATAATTTAGCTCCGGATAGAATCAGAATTATCAAACAAAAACCCCAGAATGTACACATATCATCAACAAGATGGATGGAAAGATGGCTTCTTCCAATAGCCCTTAGCTAATCCTATCCAAGGCTGATGTCATTACAGTCATCTTAAGTATATCACACTACCAAGAAACTATCATTATTACGATCGCAATCACCATCAGCACTACATAGCACAGGTAAGAAACTGTAAATGATAGTAAGAACCAATATAACATTGAATCTTAATATAACAAGACAGGGTTGGCTTGATTTAAATCAATTGATTTATATCATGATTTAAATCATGATTTAAATCACTCGATTTTTATCGAAAAAATCGTGATTTAAATCAGTTTTGCAAAAATAGAGGAATTTTCAAGTAATTAATACAATTAACAGTAATTTTGTTAAATTAAAGTAACATAATTATTTTACTGCTTCCATGGCACTTGAACATCAACACAAAATAGAATTATACACTTAATTGCTCATATTTGTCATCAGCAAGACTAGACCCAGTGCACGAGTCCACATCTACAATCTACATACTTGAGGTTCATGTACACAGTACATCACACATGTGTACAAAGTATGATCATTAAGTATGTGTAAGCTGTAAAGAAGAGGAGAATTCCATGTGCGTACATGTCACTACATGACCATTAAAGCAATAGTGTACATGAAAAGTCATGTATGGGCCAGTATGGCTATTACTATTAGTCTAATTCCAAAAGCACACTCTTTTAAAGCAAGACACTGTCTCTTTTTTCAGCTATGACATGCGTCTGGAGTCACTCTGGAGTGTCATTGAGTGTCTCGATTACTATTGGCTAGTGCTTATCAAGTTGGACTTTTGGGCTCCATTTTATTTAACACTAAAACAATAAAGATTGAAATGTTATTAAATTAAGTAGTTTACTACAACTTCAAAAATCAAAATCAGTAATTGCTGAAACTGGCAAGAAACTATATACATTGTAACACGTAAACACATCATTACATTACATTAACCCTTAGCACACTGATGTAGGAGTTTTAATTTTTCAAAATAAACATAACCCCTAGCACTCTGGAGCATGATAATTTAAATTTTCAAATTAAATTTAAAGATAAACTGGTGTACAATTTGCAACAATTTTTGTGGACGATGCTGCTGTCTGTGACAGCACCATCTTCCACAAAATTTGTTGAAAAACGTACACCAGTTTATCTTTAAATTTAATTTGAAATTTAAAAATTTCGACATCAGTGTGCTAAGGGTTAAAGATAAACTGGTGTACATTTTTCAACAAATTTGGTGGATGATAGAGCTGTCGCAGACAGCAACATCGTCCACCAAAATTGTTGAAAAATGTACACCAGTTTATCAATTTTAATTTGAGCATATTTTTAAAGACAGAAGTTAACAAGGTTGATAGACTTAGACAATGATGACTTTTGCATACCTTCATAGATTTTGTGCATCTAATTAGGGCTAATTCGTTAGATTTATGCATTGCATCATTTCTGTCCTATTGCTACTCACTGTATCTGTGATGCAATTGTGAACAAAATTGAAAAATCGTTGCTAATATGACGTAATATATAAATTTTGAACTCTATATATTATTAGTTCAAACAGTGATAATTAAAGAATAGACATCCCATCATTCGTAACATAATAAACATATTGAATATTTTGAAAGCAATTTCACTGAAAACCGTTGCTGACTTAGGCAGCAACGGCTTCCAGTGAAATTGCTTTCAAAATATTCAATATGTTATGAATGATGGGATGCATATTCTTTAATTATTCACAATTAAGTGATTAACCAGAACACTCGATATATTGACTATTGAGATACCGCAATTTTTTTATAATAACGATATCGATATTCTCTCAAGCAATATCGCGCAAACCTAACTGAGTCACAGATAGATGTGTCTGTCATCACTTTTCACTTTCAGTTTTCAATAATGCTGCAATTGTACTTCACTAGTCTAGTCAACAATCATCATTCAACTGAAACCGGAAGTCATTTTCTTTGTCACAGTTTAGGGACCGAAAAAGAAATACTAGTTTAGCCGCTTTTAAAGTTCCAAGTTTGTTTCTCAACTTACTCTGCACGAGCCCATAGCTGGAGAACACGCGCTCGACACCAGCTGACGCCGCCACAGCTGACATCAGATGCTGAGTGAATTCAAATGCTTCCAGCAGATCATCCTCGAAGTCACGTCTGTGCGACTTCCACCAATGAAGAGAGGTTACTCCATTAACAACTTCGTCGTTAAATTTAAGAATGTGAAATGGTGGTGCCATGGCCTCGAATTTGATTACCAAAGTCATCAAACCAGGGATTTCGGATGCTACGGTGAGTGCAGTTTCACGTTCTTGCTGAGTCAAGTTTCGACCACGGTATTTAGGGTGGAGTAGATTGGCCAGCATGTGGTGAGGTGTCACAGCTTGTTGATAACGCTTATCGGCCGCACGCTTTGTTGAATTATTAGTGTCATTATGCAGGGCCGTTTTTACATCTTTCCATAATTCAACTGCTTCTGCTATTGTGCAATTGTCCGATTGAGCTTTATCGAGAGCGCAAGCTACTGGTTTCAAACAAAGTCGGTATTCATCTGCAGAATGTTTGATTACTACATTACGAACTTTATTGGCAATGGCAACATCTATGCGGTCAGTATGTCCATCACAGATTGTCACAAGTGTCGGCCATGCCTCACAATACGAGTTTAAACAATCGTACATTGTGTTCCACCTTGTATCTGCTGGCATCACTAACTTTCTGCACGATGATTGGCGTATTTGGGCACTAGCAAAGTGGTTATTTCGGAAATACTTCACAACTTGTGTGACATGCTCCTTAACATTACCCATTTCTAAGTCCTTTGAAGTCAGATTTAGAAGATGAGGCGTGCATCCATACGCAATCATGTTGAAACCCAGTCGTTCTTTCAAGAACTCTCGCATCTTTGCTACATTAGCAGCATTGTCTGTGACGATACTACATATAATGCACCCAAAATCATTGTGCGTGTTTTCAATTGTCTGCTTCGCAATGTCATACAGATATTCCGCTGTGTGAGGATGTCCAGAGGTGTCCGTAGTATCCACTAAGTAAATATCACCTAAGCAGGTCGTCACTGTAGCACATACGATAGGCTCGTTATGAATATTGCTCCAACCGTCTAATGCTAGACAGACAAGTTCACCTTCCAAATTTTTTCTCGCCTTCTCCCGCTCTTCTGTGTAGATAACATCCAAATATTTCCCCCCTATGTCCTTTCTGGATGGTGGTTGATAGCCTGGTCGTAAATCTTTTACAAGGTTTATAAAATGTCTATTTTCTACTAAGCGAAATGGGGAGTTCGTAGCATACACCATCCTAGCTACATCACGATCTAATTCACCACGTTTTTCTGCTGAAGTTCTGATGACATAATTCTGTAGACCATAATTCAGCTTGGGTATCTTAGCGGCCAATGTACCAGCAGCTAATTGACCGTGCACTGGGCGCTTCACTGCCGCTGAAGCAGAACTTGAAGTTGATAGAGGTTCAACTTCCATCACCACCACATCGTTTTGATCAACAACAGTTTCAACGCGCTGCTGCTGCTCAGATTGAGATGAAGTCCCCGTTTCTGTTGCGGCTACAGCTAGACCTTGAAGTGCTGGTGTTGGTGGACCTGTGCAATTGGCTGCATGTTTTTTTAACCGCTCTGGGATACCTTGGAGTTCGTGTCGGCAGACCTTGCAGACAGCCCGGACACCGGCCTTATCTGGGGTCTTCACTTTCTCATAATGAATCCATATTGGATCTTGTTTTCGGCCGGAGTTAGACATTTTGCTAATTATGGAATTGAAAATATTTCATAGCCTTTGTCACTTAAGCAGTTTTGACTGTATTTTTCAAGAATGAAAAAATGCTTTTCTATTGCATCATTTAAAAAAATGATGCAATAAAAAAATGATGCAATAGAAAAATGATGCAATAAAAAAATGATGCAATAAAAAATGATGCAATAATAATACTGTTAAAACTGCTTAGGCGAACAAAGTTTTTTTGTATTAAGAAACCAGCAAGCTTAAAATTCAGTTAAAAATAAGTCATAAAAATACCACTTTATTCAGTTCCAAAATACAGTTTAGCAATGCATCTGGACCTGTATTAAGAGACCACCTGTATTAAGAGACCACCTTCTGCGACTCCCACAGCCAGTGTCTTAATACAGGTTTCACTGTATAAGTTTTACGTAATTTCCTGGGATGTCGCGAATAAAAATCGATTTAAATCATTGAAATCGATTTAAATCAAAAAAATCGATTGATTTGATTTTTTTGAAAAAAATCGATTTTTTTCCAACCCTGTAACAAGATAAACACTCTTCTCTCTGTCCTGCAAATATGTTGTCAATTTATCACATTGTCTAATGACTATGTCTTTATGGTACATTGACTTTAACTCGAATCCCATGTCTTCTTATTGTGTATAGTGACTGTACCAGTTCTACATGTATACTTTATTTTGTGTTCTATGTAAGGGCCCAATGTCTAGATATAGTCACTGTCTTTTGCGGAGAACCTGTTGTGCTACCGCAAATTGTATATTATATATAAAATGAATTTGAAGCTCAACTTGAATTATAATAACCTCCGGCCACACTATTTACCATTGATGCCTTGCATCACTATGTGTACTTGTACTGTACTTATTTTACACCCAGATCGATATATAGCGATAAAAGGTGCGGTTACAGTGTTTCCTCTTTTTGACAGAGGCCATGCGTGTTAATAGTCATCGTAATAATTAGTATATGATTAACATACATAATTAATTTTCATATAAACACCATTTTCATCATTCCTATCATTATTGTATGCTGTTGGTGTTGGTGTTGGTGTTGTGGTGGTGGCGGATGGTGGTGGTGATGGTGGTGTCGGTGTTGGTGTTGGTGTTGGTGTTGGTGTCGGTGTCGGTGTCGGTGTCGGTGTCGGTGTCGGTGTCGGTGTTGGTGTTGGTGTTGTGGTATCGGTGGATGGTGTTGGTGTTGGTGGTGGTTCTGGTGGTGGTGGGGTTGGTGTTGGTGTTGGTGTTGTGGTGTTTGGTGGATGGTGGTGTTGGTGGTGGTGCTGGTGGTGGTGGATGGTGGTGGATGGTGGTGGTGGTTGTGGTGGTTCTGGGGGTGGTTGTGCTGGTGGTGTTGGTGGTGTTGGTGGTGGTGGTGGTGTTGGTGGTGGTGGTGTTTATATAATTAAATGCACTGGCTCAGGATCTCCCAAGGTTGGGAGATATTTTTTATTTATTTTATTGTCTGAGATTTGTTATGTTTGTTTGATAGAGGCGGTATGGCCTATAAAATATGAATAATATATATCATTCATTCTGAAGGTTTTTGAAGAGTTAATTTCGAATTAACCAAGATGTCACGTAGATTGGAGTTTTTCTTAAAGGCTATCACTGGACGCAAATTGAGAGGTTTTTTCATTTTATCCTGCAATTTATGATATTCATCTTTCAAAATTTCAGAAATTTCAACATTTTTTCGATTGTATGTTAAAGTGAATGGAATAATTTCACGTTGATCAGCAAGACCAGGGTCCACGTTTATGCCACTCGGCCATTTTGTTTTCAGTTGCTTAATCCAAAATGATTCTCGAAGTTTTCTTTGTTTATCAGTCTCTTCGGCCGTAGCAGAAAGAGGCAGTTGCTCAATAGGCATAATTTCAAAGTGTCTATCGACAGAATGACCAGGAAGATTGAAATGTTGAGCTACGTTGGTGTCCTCGTCGTGTCTAATATCGCAAAGGTGTCTAGTTGCTCGCCATCTGAAAGGGCATTTTGTTTCACCGACATACTGCTTTTGGCATAATTTGCAAGATATTAAATAGATAACATTTTTAGAATCGCAATCTAAATTAGACTGAAGTTGGAATTTGCTTTTGTTCTGATAACTGACAAATGTTGACTGATTAGGTAGATAGAGGTCTAATTTACACCTCTTCTTTCCACATTTCTGAGATTGTCCTACGCCTATAATCGGACGATTGTGACGAATTTTGGTAGGCTTTTGATCGGCAGCCTTATCAGTAATAGTTTCCAAATCATGTAAAGTTTCGGATTTTATTTTGCGCAAAAATCGTGTTGAATATCCCCTCGGTTTGAGGGCTTTAAATAAGGTGGAACACGCAGATTCAAAATTCTTTCTATCACTAGAATTTCGGTGAAATCGGATAATCTGTGATTTGATAATACCTTTAAAAGTATGAGGTGGATGGAAAGATTTCTTATGCAGTAGTTGATGGGAATCGGTGGGCTTAAAGAATACTTTGTAATCAAGAAGCCCACTCGTGTTATAATTTACACCTTTGTAGAGAGTAACGTCCAAAAAGTCTACCGACGACTGGTCGATGTTGGCTTTAAGTTTGATGTTAGGATCGTGATTGTTCAAAATAGTGAAAAATTCATCAAACTCTTCCCTCGAATGATTCCAGATCATAAAAATATCATCGAGGTAACGGCGGTAAAATAAGGGCTGCTTAGGACATTTGTTAAGCGCATCTTCTTCCCACTCAGCTACATAGATGTTGGCAAAACTAGGACTAAAACGTTTACCCATAGCGCATCCACAGATTTGTTGGTAGATTTCGCCAGCGAATTCGAAATCATTGCCCTTTAAACTCAGCTCTAGGAGAGCTAATATTTCGCTAGTGGGCCTATTGTTATCAGGATATTTATCAAATGCTCTGCGAACAGAAGTCAAACCCCTTTCGATGTCAATGTCGTTATGGCCTTGTTGTCAGCCATTTCTTTAAGGATTCCATTAAATTTATCACAATTATTTTGCCAGAGTGGTTCGTCTAATTTGCGGTAGTGTTTCAGATTACTGAGTTGCCGATGCGCTTCACGAATATAATTATCCTTACGCATTATTACAGTAGCAGATCCCTTGTCAGCAGGCTTTATAATGATGTCATTGTTTTTACGCAAACCTGTTAAGGCTAAACGTTCTTGATATGACAAATTTTGATGATTTTTAGGAAATTCTAAATTTTCAACACGCTCCTTGATAGCTTTTATACTATCAGGGATCGCAGGGTCAACCAACTTCGAGTTAGGTGCCCATCCAGTTTTTTCAACAAAAGGTAGAAAGTTGTTTTTCTTGGAATTTCGAAAAAAGTCTGCTAATTTTACACGGTGAGAAAATTCTTCAATTTCCCATAAGCCATTATCTAAAAGGGCATCTATGTCGACTTTGGGCCGTGGTGTTGGTACATATGTTAGACCCAGATTTAGCAACGATCTTTCTGCTTCAGACAATGTAGAACCAGTTAGGTTAATGATATTACAACCTAGGCCAATTTCTGGGTGGTTAGTACCCTGACCCATAGTTAGTTTAAATTAAGGTGCGATAACCAACTATTATACATCCTATTTGCAGTGCACTCAGTCCAGTGGATGTTGTCCTCAACCACCTGAAATTCAGACACGGGGAGGCTGGGCAGGATAGGGACCTTGGCCCTTAAGGCCTCGACACGGCTATTAACGAATTGTATGTTTCGTTTCTGGGTTGTAGTCAGGTGCTTCGAATAATTTAGTTTGGCAAAGTGAACTTTAGCCTTTGGAAATTTAGAACGCATGGTACTAAACAGATTCTCAATTCTTTGGGAGGTGTCATGCTGAAGTTCGTCCTTATCATTAATTCCGATGTTAAGGATGATACGCTGAGGTTGGAAGACCTCATTGTGTTTTCTAACCATATTCCTAATGTGGTTTATCTTAGCACCTGGATAGATTGCTACCTGCATATCTGGATGAGGTGTCTGATTGATACGAGCTAAATTTGAAGACCCAATCAGCAGAATCTTCTTGTTCAGAGTAGGAAGGCGCCATTCATTCTTGTTATCCACCACGAACCGAAACTTGTAGAAAGACCTATGCTCTTTGGGTGTATCCCTAGGCGTAGGTTTGGGCTTAGGTGTGGGCGTAAATTTAGGTTGTGGTGGCATGGACCTCGGCGTCGACGATCTGGTCTTTTGACCAGGTCGGTCAGTAGCTGCTCTCTGTGGAAGGGGAGGAAACTCGACTGGGGACAGTGGCGAGACCGGAAGTGGGATCTGACTAGGATCCACATGAGCGGGCACTGACGGTGACCATGCTGGCAGTGGAATCAGGAGCGGATCCACCACAGGAGACTGCAGGGGGAACACTGGTGAGCTCTGGTTATTCACCCGCTTAACTACTGGGGGACTCTCAGTGGGTGACCTATTCCGTTTCCGATTTGATTGTGGGATGACTGGTACGGTCAAGGCTGACCTTGCAGTCGGTGTGCCTGGTAGGGCCACAGAGGGCCCTGCAGTTGATGTTCCTGGTAAGGTCACAGGTGACCCTACAGGGGGTGTTGTACTATGGCAGGTTCTAAAATGTGGATCAAAAGGTCTGATGAAATCATAAAACTGATCAATTGATGAAGAATGAAACTTCCTGCCATAGTTATTTCGGGCCCAATTTATTGCTGTGGTCTTCGCTCTACCTAATTCTAAATTTGGTTTGGACTGAGCTTCGATGAGGAGCGACATAAGACGACCAAGCTGGAAATTATAGTGACTAATGTTAACCTGGACTAAAGATATGGCCCATTTCAAATTTGCTGCTAAGATGTCCTTACGGACCTCGGCGTTTGGCATCGCTGGTTTACAGAAGAAATTCTGTCTCTCTAACTCTGACACTTTCCAGCTCAATCCAGGAGGCAAACTGCCCCTACGTACATGAGCATTCAAGATGCCAAGGTGGTGAAAACATTGTATAATCATGTAGTAACACTTGGTTAGTGCAGCCTGGGCAGATGGCGGGCGACTGTCGTTAGACCTCCTGTCATCCCGTCTTCTACTCTTGCTAACTCCAGCCATAATGTTACTAGTTAGATAATTCAATGTTTCTGCCACTAAAATCTACAAGAATACCAAAAAATTGAGGGGACCTAATGGAATCGTGAACCAAGGGAAGTCTATCGAATTACAAGCCTAACAAAATCTACAAGCGCATCAAAAATCTACCGCTGAAAAAAAGAAGGTTATGATTAAGCATGTTAATATTTAAATAATTCATATAAACTATTAAAGGATAATTGTGTATATTACCAATAATCCTATGCACCGTCGTGAAGTGGGCGACCGGTTTCGACAAGGTTTGTCAGCTTCAGGCCACAGAACAAATCTGCCTGTCCACCAAAAATCTGTCTATTTATTAGAATTGATGGCCTTATGGATGTGGCTTAGATTAGTGTTCAATTGTACTTTGAAAATTTTAAATTTTATTCACATTAAAGAGTTGGACTGCCACAGATGTTTAAAAACTATTGTCTAAATCCATTGACGTTGATTGAGTTCTCTAAGGTTTCTGAGTGGGCTTCCAGTAATACTCTCATGAATGAGTGGCGGTTGATCAAAGAGATCAAGCCATGCATATTAACCCAGTGAGCTCGATTCTGTTTGTTCAGAACGAGGTTCTATTATCGGTCTGTTGATTGATCAAAGGGATCCCACAACGGTCATTAATCATTTGAACAGTGAACTCT
>JAVVLW010000545.1:0-13000 GCA_034401795.1 Chaetoderma sp. LZ-2023a
GAAGGAGGAAGGAGGAAGGAGAAAGGAAGGAAGGAAGGAAGGAAGGAAGGACGGACGGACGGACGGACGGACGGGTGGGAGGGAGGGAGGGAGGAAGGGAGGGAGGGAGGGAGGGAGGGAGGGAGGGAGGGAGGGATGAAAGAAGGAAGGAATGAAGGAAGGAAGGAAGGAAGGAAGGAAGGAAGGAAGGAAGGAAGGAAGGAAGGAAGGAAGGAAGGAAGGAAGGAAGGAAGGAAGGAAGGAAGGAAGGAAGGAAGGAAGGAAGGAAGGAAGGAAGGAAGGAAGGAAGGGAATGGGGTGGGAATGGGGTGGGAATGAGGGAGGGAGGGAGGGAGTGAGGGAGGGAAGGAAGGAAGGTGGGAAGGAAGGAAGGAAGGAAGGAGGGAGGGAGGGAGGGAGGGAGGAGGGAGGAGGGGAGAGAGGGAGGAGGGAAGGAAGGAAGGAAGGAAGGGAGGGAGGGAGGGAGGGAGGGAGGGAGAAAGGGAGTGAAGGAAGGAAGGAAGGAAGGGACGGAGGAGGGAGGGAAGGAGTCAGGGAATGGCGGGAATGAAGGAGGGATGGAGGGAGGGAGGGAGGACGGAAGGAGGGAGGGAAGGAAGGAAGGAAGGAAATGATGAACGGATCAAAACTATTGTTAAGAAGACAGACTAAATTGATGGAATGATGGTATGCCAGACAGATTTGCCACGACGGTATGGTGCAATAACTAGTGTGTTAGTAAGACAATAAAACAATAGAACTGGCACTCGCTTGTAGGTGGTTATATAATTAAACGCACTGGCTCAGGATCTCCCAAGGTTGGGAGATATTTTTTATTTATTTTATTGTCTGAGATTTGTTATGTTTGTTTGATAGAGGCGGTATGGCCTATAAAATATGAATAATATATATCATTCATTCTGAAGGTTTTTGAAGAGTTAATTTCGAATTAACCAAGATGTCACGTAGATTGGAGTTTTTCTTAAAGGCTATCACTGGACGCAAATTGAGAGGTTTTTTCATTTTATCCTGCAATTTATGATATTCATCTTTCAAAATTTCAGAAATTTCAACATTTTTTCGATTGTATGTTAAAGTGAATGGAATAATTTCACGTTGATCAGCAAGACCAGGGTCCACGTTTATGCCACTCGGCCATTTTGTTTTCAGTTGCTTAATCCAAAATGATTCTCGAAGTTTTCTTTGTTTATCAGTCTCTTCGGCCGTAGCAGAAAGAGGCAGTTGCTCAATAGGCATAATTTCAAAGTGTCTATCGACAGAATGACCAGGAAGATTGAAATGTTGAGCTACGTTGGTGTCCTCGTCGTGTCTAATATCGCAAAGGTGTCTAGTTGCTCGCCATCTGAAAGGGCATTTTGTTTCACCGACATACTGCTTTTGGCATAATTTGCAAGATATTAAATAGATAACATTTTTAGAATCGCAATCTAAATTAGACTGAAGTTGGAATTTGCTTTTGTTCTGATAACTGACAAATGTTGACTGATTAGGTAGATAGAGGTCTAATTTACACCTCTTCTTTCCACATTTCTGAGATTGTCCTACGCCTATAATCGGACGATTGTGACGAATTTTGGTAGGCTTTTGATCGGCAGCCTTATCAGTAATAGTTTCCAAATCATGTAAAGTTTCGGATTTTATTTTGCGCAAAAATCGTGTTGAATATCCCCTCGGTTTGAGGGCTTTAAATAAGGTGGAACACGCAGATTCAAAATTCTTTCTATCACTAGAATTTCGGTGAAATCGGATAATCTGTGATTTGATAATACCTTTAAAAGTATGAGGTGGATGGAAAGATTTCTTATGCAGTAGTTGATGGGAATCGGTGGGCTTAAAGAATACTTTGTAATCAAGAAGCCCACTCGTGTTATAATTTACACCTTTGTAGAGAGTAACGTCCAAAAAGTCTACCGACGACTGGTCGATGTTGGCTTTAAGTTTGATGTTAGGATCGTGATTGTTCAAAATAGTGAAAAATTCATCAAACTCTTCCCTCGAATGATTCCAGATCATAAAAATATCATCGAGGTAACGGCGGTAAAATAAGGGCTGCTTAGGACATTTGTTAAGCGCATCTTCTTCCCACTCAGCTACATAGATGTTGGCAAAACTAGGACTAAAACGTTTACCCATAGCGCATCCACAGATTTGTTGGTAGATTTCGCCAGCGAATTCGAAATCATTGCCCTTTAAACTCAGCTCTAGGAGAGCTAATATTTCGCTAGTGGGCCTATTGTTATCAGGATATTTATCAAATGCTCTGCGAACAGAAGTCAAACCCCTTTCGATGTCAATGTTTGTGTACATAGCATCGATGTCGAGGGTTATCAAGAGTGAGTTTGGAGGAACAGAAATTTTGGAGACCTCGGATAGGAAATCCTCAGTGTTGTTCAAAAAGCTGAAATGTCTATTCGCAATTGGTTGTAGGTGGTAATCAATAATTTCACTAATTCGATAAGATTCAGAGCCGCAATCAGAGATAATAGGTCGACCCGGTGGTATCATAGGGTCGGACCATGACTCAATAGGTTTATGAATTTTTGGCAAAAGGTAAAACGTACGTGGATTTGAATCTCGTTTAGCAGTAAGGTATTTAAACTGCTTTTTCGTTATGGCCTTGTTGTCAGCCATTTCTTTAAGGATTCCATTAAATTTATCACAATTATTTTGCCAGAGTGGTTCGTCTAATTTGCGGTAGTGTTTCAGATTACTGAGTTGCCGATGCGCTTCACGAATATAATTATCCTTACGCATTATTACAGTAGCAGATCCCTTGTCAGCAGGCTTTATAATGATGTCATTGTTTTTACGCAAACCTGTTAAGGCTAAACGTTCTTGATATGACAAATTTTGATGATTTTTAGGAAATTCTAAATTTTCAACACGCTCCTTGATAGCTTTTATACTATCAGGGATCGCAGGGTCAACCAACTTCGAGTTAGGTGCCCATCCAGTTTTTTCAACAAAAGGTAGAAAGTTGTTTTTCTTGGAATTTCGAAAAAAGTCTGCTAATTTTACACGGTGAGAAAATTCTTCAATTTCCCATAAGCCATTATCTAAAAGGGCATCTATGTCGACTTTGGGCCGTGGTGTTGGTACATATGTTAGACCCAGATTTAGCAACGATCTTTCTGCTTCAGACAATGTAGAACCAGTTAGGTTAATGATATTACAACCTAGGCCAATTTCTGGGTGGTTAGTACCCTGACCCATAGTTAGTTTAAATTAAGGTGCGATAACCAACTATTATACATCCTATTTGCAGTGCACTCAGTCCAGTGGATGTTGTCCTCAACCACCTGAAATTCAGACACGGGGAGGCTGGGCAGGATAGGGACCTTGGCCCTTAAGGCCTCGACACGGCTATTAACGAATTGTATGTTTCGTTTCTGGGTTGTAGTCAGGTGCTTCGAATAATTTAGTTTGGCAAAGTGAACTTTAGCCTTTGGAAATTTAGAACGCATGGTACTAAACAGATTCTCAATTCTTTGGGAGGTGTCATGCTGAAGTTCGTCCTTATCATTAATTCCGATGTTAAGGATGATACGCTGAGGTTGGAAGACCTCATTGTGTTTTCTAACCATATTCCTAATGTGGTTTATCTTAGCACCTGGATAGATTGCTACCTGCATATCTGGATGAGGTGTCTGATTGATACGAGCTAAATTTGAAGACCCAATCAGCAGAATCTTCTTGTTCAGAGTAGGAAGGCGCCATTCATTCTTGTTATCCACCACGAACCGAAACTTGTAGAAAGACCTATGCTCTTTGGGTGTATCCCTAGGCGTAGGTTTGGGCTTAGGTGTGGGCGTAAATTTAGGTTGTGGTGGCATGGACCTCGGCGTCGACGATCTGGTCTTTTGACCAGGTCGGTCAGTAGCTGCTCTCTGTGGAAGGGGAGGAAACTCGACTGGGGACAGTGGCGAGACCGGAAGTGGGATCTGACTAGGATCCACATGAGCGGGCACTGACGGTGACCATGCTGGCAGTGGAATCAGGAGCGGATCCACCACAGGAGACTGCAGGGGGAACACTGGTGAGCTCTGGTTATTCACCCGCTTAACTACTGGGGGACTCTCAGTGGGTGACCTATTCCGTTTCCGATTTGATTGTGGGATGACTGGTACGGTCAAGGCTGACCTTGCAGTCGGTGTGCCTGGTAGGGCCACAGAGGGCCCTGCAGTTGATGTTCCTGGTAAGGTCACAGGTGACCCTACAGGGGGTGTTGTACTATGGCAGGTTCTAAAATGTGGATCAAAAGGTCTGATGAAATCATAAAACTGATCAATTGATGAAGAATGAAACTTCCTGCCATAGTTATTTCGGGCCCAATTTATTGCTGTGGTCTTCGCTCTACCTAATTCTAAATTTGGTTTGGACTGAGCTTCGATGAGGAGCGACATAAGACGACCAAGCTGGAAATTATAGTGACTAATGTTAACCTGGACTAAAGATATGGCCCATTTCAAATTTGCTGCTAAGATGTCCTTACGGACCTCGGCGTTTGGCATCGCTGGTTTACAGAAGAAATTCTGTCTCTCTAACTCTGACACTTTCCAGCTCAATCCAGGAGGCAAACTGCCCCTACGTACATGAGCATTCAAGATGCCAAGGTGGTGAAAACATTGTATAATCATGTAGTAACACTTGGTTAGTGCAGCCTGGGCAGATGGCGGGCGACTGTCGTTAGACCTCCTGTCATCCCGTCTTCTACTCTTGCTAACTCCAGCCATAATGTTACTAGTTAGATAATTCAATGTTTCTGCCACTAAAATCTACAAGAATACCAAAAAATTGAGGGGACCTAATGGAATCGTGAACCAAGGGAAGTCTATCGAATTACAAGCCTAACAAAATCTACAAGCGCATCAAAAATCTACCGCTGAAAAAAAGAAGGTTATGATTAAGCATGTTAATATTTAAATAATTCATATAAACTATTAAAGGATAATTGTGTATATTACCAATAATCCTATGCACCGTCGTGAAGTGGGCGACCGGTTTCGACAAGGTTTGTCAGCTTCAGGCCACAGAACAAATCTGCCTGTCCACCAAAAATCTGTCTATTTATTAGAATTGATGGCCTTATGGATGTGGCTTAGATTAGTGTTCAATTGTACTTTGAAAATTTTAAATTTTATTCACATTAAAGAGTTGGACTGCCACAGATGTTTAAAAACTATTGTCTAAATCCATTGACGTTGATTGAGTTCTCTAAGGTTTCTGAGTGGGCTTCCAGTAATACTCTCATGAATGAGTGGCGGTTGATCAAAGAGATCAAGCCATGCATATTAACCCAGTGAGCTCGATTCTGTTTGTTCAGAACGAGGTTCTATTATCGGTCTGTTGATTGATCAAAGGGATCCCACAACGGTCATTAATCATTTGAACAGTGAACTCTATTTCAAAAGGTGTTGTTGGACTTTGTTTTCAAGTCTTTTGAAGTCGAATTTAGGAAAGAACATTTTTTAATTTCCAACAATAAAATAATTGTCTATAGAATTTAGACTAGTAGGATTCACGTGTATTTGATAGATTTAATGAGCAATATGAATTTCGAGTTCCTTCCATCCATCCATCCATCCACCCACCCACCAACCCATCCACCCACCCATCCATCGACCCACCCATCCATCGACCCACCCATCCATCCATCCATCCAACCATCCATCAATCCATCCATCCATTCAGTTAATGAAGGAAGGAGTGACAGAAGGAAGACAAATGAAGAAAGGATGGATGAAGTAAGGAAGGAAGAAAGGAAGAATGGAGGGAGGGAGGGATGGCGGGAGGGAATGAGGGTGGGACGGGGGGGGGGGGTCGAGGATCGATGAAGGAGGGAGGGAGGGAGGAAGGAAGGCAGGAAGAAAGGAAGAATGGAGGGAGGGAGGGATGGCGGGAGGGAATGAGGGTGGGACGGGGGGGGGGGAGGATCGATGAAGGAGGGAGGGAGGGAGGGAGGGAGGAAGGAAGGCAGGCAGGAAGGAATGAAGGGATGGTGGAAGGGAGTGAGGGTGGGACAGAGGGTGCGAGGATCGAGGGAGGAGGGAGGGAGGAAGGAAGGAATGAAGAAGAATGGAGGGAGGGACGGAGGGAGGGAGGGAGGAGGAAGGGAGGAAGGAAGGACAGAATGAAGGAAGGACAGACGGATGGACGGACGGGCGGGAATGAGGGAGGGAGGAAGGATGGATGGATTGAGGAGGGAAGGAAGGAAGGAGGAGGAAGGAAGAATGGAGGGAGGCAGGGAGGGATGGAGGGCGGGAGGGAGGGAGGGAGGGAGGGGGGAGGGAGGGAGGAAGGAGGGAGAAGGAAGGAAGGAATGGAGGAAGGAATTGAGGGAGGGGGAGGGAGGGAAAGAGCGAGGAAGGAAGGAAGGAAGGAGGAAGGAAGGAAGGAAGGAAGGAAGGAAGGAAGGAAGGAAGGAAGGAAGGAAGGAAGGAAGGAAGGAAGGAAGGAAGGAAGGAAGGAAGGAAGGAAGGAAGGAAGGAAGGAAGGAAGGAAGGAAGGAAGGAAGGAAGGAAGGAAGGAAGGAAGGAAGGAAGGAAGGAAGGAAGGAAGGACGGACGGACGGACGGACGGAAGGAAGGAAGGAAGGAAGGAAGGAAGGAAGGAAGGAAGGAAGGAAGGAAGGAAGGAAGGAAGGAAGGAAGGAAGGAAGGGTGGGAATGGGGTGGGAATGAGGGAGGGAGTGAGGGAGGGAAGGAAGGAAGGAAGGAAGGTGGGAAGGAAGGAAGGAAGGAGGGAGGGAGGGAGGGAGGGAGGAGGGAGGAGGGGAGAGAGGGAGGAGGGAAGGAAGGAAGGAAGGGAGGGAGGGAGGGAGGGAGGGAGGGAGTGAAGGAAGGAAGGAAGGAAGGAAGGGACGGAGGAGGGAGGGAAGGAGTCAGGGAATGGCGGGAATGAAGGAGGGATGGAGGGAGGGAGGGAGGACGGAAGGAGGGAGGGAAGGAAGGAAGGAAATGATGAACGGATCAAAACTATTGTTAAGAAGACAGACTAAATTGATGGAATGATGGTATGCCAGACAGATTTGCCACGACGGTATGGTGCAATAACTAGTGTGTTAGTAAGACAATAAAACAATAGAACTGGCACTCGCTTGTAGGTGGTTATATAATTAAACGCACTGGCTCAGGATCTCCCAAGGTTGGGAGATATTTTTTATTTATTTTATTGTCTGAGATTTGTTATGTTTGTTTGATAGAGGCGGTATGGCCTATAAAATATGAATAATATATATCATTCATTCTGAAGGTTTTTGAAGAGTTAATTTCGAATTAACCAAGATGTCACGTAGATTGGAGTTTTTCTTAAAGGCTATCACTGGACGCAAATTGAGAGGTTTTTTCATTTTATCCTGCAATTTATGATATTCATCTTTCAAAATTTCAGAAATTTCAACATTTTTTCGATTGTATGTTAAAGTGAATGGAATAATTTCACGTTGATCAGCAAGACCAGGGTCCACGTTTATGCCACTCGGCCATTTTGTTTTCAGTTGCTTAATCCAAAATGATTCTCGAAGTTTTCTTTGTTTATCAGTCTCTTCGGCCGTAGCAGAAAGAGGCAGTTGCTCAATAGGCATAATTTCAAAGTGTCTATCGACAGAATGACCAGGAAGATTGAAATGTTGAGCTACGTTGGTGTCCTCGTCGTGTCTAATATCGCAAAGGTGTCTAGTTGCTCGCCATCTGAAAGGGCATTTTGTTTCACCGACATACTGCTTTTGGCATAATTTGCAAGATATTAAATAGATAACATTTTTAGAATCGCAATCTAAATTAGACTGAAGTTGGAATTTGCTTTTGTTCTGATAACTGACAAATGTTGACTGATTAGGTAGATAGAGGTCTAATTTACACCTCTTCTTTCCACATTTCTGAGATTGTCCTACGCCTATAATCGGACGATTGTGACGAATTTTGGTAGGCTTTTGATCGGCAGCCTTATCAGTAATAGTTTCCAAATCATGTAAAGTTTCGGATTTTATTTTGCGCAAAAATCGTGTTGAATATCCCCTCGGTTTGAGGGCTTTAAATAAGGTGGAACACGCAGATTCAAAATTCTTTCTATCACTAGAATTTCGGTGAAATCGGATAATCTGTGATTTGATAATACCTTTAAAAGTATGAGGTGGATGGAAAGATTTCTTATGCAGTAGTTGATGGGAATCGGTGGGCTTAAAGAATACTTTGTAATCAAGAAGCCCACTCGTGTTATAATTTACACCTTTGTAGAGAGTAACGTCCAAAAAGTCTACCGACGACTGGTCGATGTTGGCTTTAAGTTTGATGTTAGGATCGTGATTGTTCAAAATAGTGAAAAATTCATCAAACTCTTCCCTCGAATGATTCCAGATCATAAAAATATCATCGAGGTAACGGCGGTAAAATAAGGGCTGCTTAGGACATTTGTTAAGCGCATCTTCTTCCCACTCAGCTACATAGATGTTGGCAAAACTAGGACTAAAACGTTTACCCATAGCGCATCCACAGATTTGTTGGTAGATTTCGCCAGCGAATTCGAAATCATTGCCCTTTAAACTCAGCTCCAGGAGAGCTAATATTTCGCTAGTGGGCCTATTGTTATCAGGATATTTATCAAATGCTCTGCGAACAGAAGTCAAACCCCTTTCGATGTCAATGTTTGTGTACATAGCATCGATGTCGAGGGTTATCAAGAGTGAGTTTGGAGGAACAGAAATTTTGGAGACCTCGGATAGGAAATCCTCAGTGTTGTTCAAAAAGCTGAAATGTCTATTCGCAATTGGTTGTAGGTGGTAATCAATAATTTCACTAATTCGATAAGATTCAGAGCCGCAATCAGAGATAATAGGTCGACCCGGTGGTATCATAGGGTCGGACCATGACTCAATAGGTTTATGAATTTTTGGCAAAAGGTAAAACGTACGTGGATTTGAATCTCGTTTAGCAGTAAGGTATTTAAACTGCTTTTTCGTTATGGCCTTGTTGTCAGCCATTTCTTTAAGGATTCCATTAAATTTATCACAATTATTTTGCCAGAGTGGTTCGTCTAATTTGCGGTAGTGTTTCAGATTACTGAGTTGCCGATGCGCTTCACGAATATAATTATCCTTACGCATTATTACAGTAGCAGATCCCTTGTCAGCAGGCTTTATAATGATGTCATTGTTTTTACGCAAACCTGTTAAGGCTAAACGTTCTTGATATGACAAATTTTGATGATTTTTAGGAAATTCTAAATTTTCAACACGCTCCTTGATAGCTTTTATACTATCAGGGATCGCAGGGTCAACCAACTTCGAGTTAGGTGCCCATCCAGTTTTTTCAACAAAAGGTAGAAAGTTGTTTTTCTTGGAATTTCGAAAAAAGTCTGCTAATTTTACACGGTGAGAAAATTCTTCAATTTCCCATAAGCCATTATCTAAAAGGGCATCTATGTCGACTTTGGGCCGTGGTGTTGGTACATATGTTAGACCCAGATTTAGCAACGATCTTTCTGCTTCAGACAATGTAGAACCAGTTAGGTTAATGATATTACAACCTAGGCCAATTTCTGGGTGGTTAGTACCCTGACCCATAGTTAGTTTAAATTAAGGTGCGATAACCAACTATTATACATCCTATTTGCAGTGCACTCAGTCCAGTGGATGTTGTCCTCAACCACCTGAAATTCAGACACGGGGAGGCTGGGCAGGATAGGGACCTTGGCCCTTAAGGCCTCGACACGGCTATTAACGAATTGTATGTTTCGTTTCTGGGTTGTAGTCAGGTGCTTCGAATAATTTAGTTTGGCAAAGTGAACTTTAGCCTTTGGAAATTTAGAACGCATGGTACTAAACAGATTCTCAATTCTTTGGGAGGTGTCATGCTGAAGTTCGTCCTTATCATTAATTCCGATGTTAAGGATGATGCGCTGAGGTTGGAAGACCTCATTGTGTTTTCTAACCATATTCCTAATGTGGTTTATCTTAGCACCTGGATAGATTGCTACCTGCATATCTGGATGAGGTGTCTGATTGATACGAGCTAAATTTGAAGACCCAATCAGCAGAATCTTCTTGTTCAGAGTAGGAAGGCGCCATTCATTCTTGTTATCCACCACGAACCGAAACTTGTAGAAAGACCTATGCTCTTTGGGTGTATCCCTAGGCGTAGGTTTGGGCTTAGGTGTGGGCGTAAATTTAGGTTGTGGTGGCATGGACCTTGGCGTCGACGATCTGGTCTTTTGACCAGGTCGGTCAGTAGCTGCTCTCTGTGGAAGGGGAGGAAACTCGACTGGGGACAGTGGCGAGACCGGAAGTGGGATCTGACTAGGATCCACATAAGCGGGCACTGACGGTGACCATGCTGGCAGTGGAATCAGGAGCGGATCCACCACAGGAGACTGCAGGGGGAACACTGGTGAGCTCTGGTTATTCACCCGCTTAACTACTGGGGGACTCTCAGTGGGTGACCTATTCCGTTTCCGATTTGATTGTGGGATGACTGGTACGGTCAAGGCTGACCTTGCAGTCGGTGTGCCTGTGTTGGGGGCGGCTGTAGTGGTGGTGGTGGTGGTGGTGGTGGTGGTGGTGGTGGTGGTGGTGGTGTCTTGGTGGTGGCGGCGGCGGCGGTAAAAGTGGTGGTAGTGGTGGTGGTGGTGGCGGTGGTGGTGGTGGCTGTGGTGGCCGTGGCGCTGGTTGCGGAAGGCGTGTATAAAGACTTGTGCAATTTAGGTCAAATTTCCTTGAAATATGGCGGAGGCGATTTTTAGCGTAGGTCTTGGTTGTGTTGGTAGTTGTGGCGGTTGCTGTGGTGGTCGTGGTGGTGGTGGTGGTGGTGGTGCTGGTGCTGGTGTTGATGGCGGTTGTGGCGCTGTTGGAAGTGGTGGTCAGTGGGTGTAGTGACGGCGATGGTGGTGGCCGCAGCGGCAGGGAGGCAGCGGTGCCAGCTTTGCCGGCGTCGGCAGTGGCGAGGATGATGGTGGCGATGGTGAAGGCAGTGGAGGCGGTAGTAGTGGGGTTGTGGTGGCGATGGCCGTGGCTGTGTTGGCGGCGCTAGTGGTGATTATAGTGGTGGTGGTGGTGGTGGTGGTGACGGTGTTGTGTGGTGGTGGTGGCGGAGGCGATTTTTAGCATAGGTCTTGGTTGTGTTGGTAGTTGTGGCGGTTGCTGTGGTGGCGGCGGCTGTGGTGGTGGGGTGGTGGTACCGGTAGTGACGGTTTTGATAGTGGTGGTGCCGGTGGTGGTGGTGGTGGTGCTGGTGTTGATGGCTGTTCTAGCGCTGTTGGCAGTGGCGTCAGTGGGTGTAGTGACGGTGTCGTTGGTAGTGGTGGTGGTGGCAGTGGCTGTGACGGTGTGACCGCTGTGGTGGTGATTGTGGGGCTGGCCACGGTGGTGGCGGTGGTGGTGTATGTAGTGGTGGTGGCTGCAGCAGTGTTAGCAAATTTGGCGGTGCTGGTAGTGGTGGCGGCGGCTGTGGTAGTGGTGGTGGTGGTGGTGGTAATGGCGTGGTGGCGCTGTCAGTGCCGGTATTGGTGGTGGTGTTGGTGGTGTTGCTGTTGTTGGTGGTGGTGGTAGTGGTGGTGGTGCTGCCGGCGGCAGTGTCGGCGTGTTGGCCACGGTGGTGGTAGTGGTCGTGGTGGCGGTGCCGGTGGTTGGAGTGCTGCTAGCTGTCGTGTTGGCGGTGGTGGTGGTGGTGGCAGTAGCGCTGGTGGTGGCTGTGGCGTTGGTGTTGGCGGTGGTGGTGGATGTGGTGGTGGCAGTGATGTTGGCGGCGGCAGTGGTAGTGCTGGTGACAGTAACGGTAGTAGTGGTTGGTGGTGATGCTGGTTGATGGTGGTGGTGGCGGTGCTGTCGGCAGTTGGGTATCTCAATGCATCGGACCAGTCAACAGTCTGTTTCTGACGACATAACGTCAAAAAAAAAATCCTCAATGAAATATGTCGCTTTGACTTTTCAAAGTAAATCGTATCACAATATTCCGATGTTGAAGTAGGATTTGATGTGATTTTATACATACCATGACCATTCTACACACACACTTAATGCTGTTATAGGCTCAACAGTATGAAAGTACTCAACTCCAATGTTACACATTTTCTGGAGTTGTGGCCAATCAATTAATTCTTTAAATCCATGGGCACTGACCTGATATAGGAATGCCTTGTCTGCCCTTTAACACTTCTCTGGCAGAAACGACAAATATTTACATTGTAAGGAATATTTTATTGAATATTTTGAAATTAATTTGACTGGAAAAGGTGGTGCCTATGTCTGAAACACGTTACTGGCGGATTTCTTTCACACATTTCAGCCACCTTATTATAGGTGTCATGCAATTGAGACGGTGGAATGACATGCACATGTGGCGAGAGAAGACTGTAAGCCTACTAGATCGTGTTTCTAGTATATATGCGCCATAGGTACTGGTCTTAAGAAAACTTATGCTAATTCCCATGCCAGATAACGCTTAATACACGTAGACTTTACAGTAATACTTTCATACAAGAGGTTACTGTAGCGGCTATTGCAACGTCTCATTCAAGATGACCAAGACCTGGACACTAAGTCTGTGCCTAATACTGCTTTCTACAGGTAAGATTCTGAGACATAATTAACCTCCTTTTCTGTCAATTTATACCTGTCAAAACGCTATCTGCAATGGTCTTAAGAAACGTCCATTTGCAGGCCTGAGGAGGGCTATGTTTGGCCTATTGGTTTTAAGTTTACCGCTGTAATGACTGACTCGGTAACCCTGCCAGTCTTTCCAGTGTTTGAATTTCAGAGTGTGTGTGTGGGGGTGGGGGGGGGGGTGGGGGTGGTGCGGTGGAGGGTGGTGGTGGGGGGTTGCTCATCTCTTTGCCTGCAAAGGGACAATGGCTAAGCAAAAGCTTTCTTGGCCATTAACCCTTTTACGGTCACGCGGATCAAAAACCGCATCTGTACATAGCGGTCTTGAATAATGTTCATTTGCAGGGAAACGGGCAGCTGTTTTTGCGAATTTAATTGCAAAAATCTTAAATTTTTTGAAAATTCCTG
>JAVVLW010000549.1:0-22000 GCA_034401795.1 Chaetoderma sp. LZ-2023a
CCATGTTTCTCTTTAAGAACCACTTCATAATCATCATTAGCAGCAGATGGCATGTCCTGTTCGCCATGTTTCTCATTAATAACCACTTCATAATCATCATTAGCAGCAATTGCCATGTCCTGTTCGCCATGTTTCTCTTTAATAGCCACTGCACAATCATCATTAGCAGCAGTTGTCATGCCCTGTTCGCCATGTTTCTCTTTTATAACCACTTCATAATCATCATTAGCAGCAGTTGTCATGTCCTGTCCGCCATGTTTCATTTTAATAACCACTTCATAATCATCATTAGCAGCAGTTGTCATGTCCTAATCGCCATGTTTCTCATTAATAACCACTTCATAATCATCATTAGCAGCAATTGTCATGTCCTGTTCGCCATGTTTCTCTTTAATAGCCACTGCACAATCATCATTAGCAGCAGTTGTCATGTCCTGTCCGCCATGTTTCTCTTTAATAGCCACTGCATAATCATCATTAGCAACAGTTGTCATGTTCTGTCTGCCATGTTTCTCTTTAATAACCACTTCATAATCATCATTAGCAGCAGTTGTCATGTCCTGTCTGCCATGTTTCTCTTTTATAACCACTTCATAATCATCATTAGCAGCAGTTGTCATGTCCTGTCCGCAATGTTTCATTTTAATAACCACTTCATAATCATCATTAGCAGCAGTTGTCATGTCCTGTCCGCCATGTTTCTCATTAATAACCACTTCATAATCATCATTAGCAGCAATTGCCATGTCCTGTTCGCCATGTTTCTCTTTAATAGCCACTGCACAATCATCATTAGCAGCAGTTGTCATGTCCTGTCCGCCATGTTTCATTTTAATAACCACTTCATAATCATCATTAGCAGCAGTTCTCATGTCCTGTCTGCCATGTTTCTCTTTAATAGCCACTTCATAATCATCATTAGCAACAGTTGTCATGTTCTGTCTGCCATGTTTCTCTTTAATAACCACTTCATAATCATCATTAGCAGCAGATGGCATGTCCTGTTCGCCATGTTTACCATTAATAACCACTTCATAATCATCATTAGCAGAAGTTGGCATGCCCTGTTCGCCATGTTTCTCTTTAATAACCACTTCATAATCATCATTAGCAGCAGTTGTCATGTCCTGTCCGCCATGTTTCTCTTTAAGAACCACTTCATAATCATCATTAGCTGCAGATGGCATGTCCTGTTCGCCATGTTTCTCATTAATAACCACTTCATAATCATCATTAGCAGCAATTGCCATGTCCTGTTCGCCATGTTTCTCTTTAATAGCCACTGCACAATCATCATTAGCAGCAGTTGTCATGCCCTGTTCGCCATGTTTCTCTTTTATAACCACTTCATAATCATCATTAGCAGCAGTTGTCATGTCCTGTCCGCCATGTTTCATTTTAATAACCACTTCATAATCATCATTAGCAGCAGTTGTCATGCCCTGTTCGCCATGTTTCTCTTTAATAACCACTTCATAATCATCATTAGCAGCAGTTGTCATGTCCTGTCCGCCATGTTTCTCTTTAAGAACCACTTCATAATCATCATTAGCAGCAGATGGCATGTCCTGTTCGCCATGTTTCTCATTAATAACCACTTCATAATCATCATTAGCAGCAATTGCCATGTCCTGTTCGCCATGTTTCTCTTTAATAGCCACTGCACAATCATCATTAGCAGCAGTTGTCATGTCCTGTCCGCCATGTTTCTCTTTAATAGCCACTGCATAATCATCATTAGCAACAGTTGTCATGTCCGGTCCGCCATGTTTCGCTTTAATAGCCACATCATAATCATCATTAGCAGCATCTATCATGTGATGTCCGCCATGTTTCTCTTTAATAACCACTGTATAATCATCATTAGCAGCATCTATCATGTCCTGTCCACCATGTTTCTCATTAATAACCACTGCATAATCATCATTCCCAGCAGTTGTCATGTCCTGTCCGCCATGTTTCATTTTAATAACCACTTCATAATCATCATTAGCAGCAGTTGTCATGTCCTGTCTGCTATGTTTCTCTTTAATAACCACTTCATAATCATCATTAGCAGCAGCTGTCATGTCCTGTCCGCCATGTTTCTCTTTAATAACCACTGCATACTCATCATTAGCAGCAGTTGTCATGTCCTGTCTGCCATGTTTCTCATTAATAACCACTTCATAATCAGCATTAGCAACAGTTGTCATGTCCTGTCTGCCATGTTTCTCTTTAATAGCCACAGCATAATCATCATTAGCAACAGTTGTCATGTCCTGTCCGCCATGCTTCTCTTTAATAACCACTTCATAATCATCATTAGCAACAGTTGTCATGTTCTCTCTGCCATGTTTCTCTTTAATAACCACTTCATAATCATCATTAGCAGCAGTTGTCATGTCCTGTCCGCCATGTTTCTCTTTAATAGCCACTGCATAATCATCATTAGCAACAGTTGTCATGTCCGGTCCGCCATGTTTCGCTTTAATAGCCACATCATAATCATCATTAGCAGCATCTATCATGTGATGTCCGCCATGTTTCTCTTTAATAACCACTGCATAATCATCATTAGCAGCATCTATCATGTCCTGTCCACCATGTTTCTCATTAATAACCACTGCATAATCATCATTAGCAGCAGTTGTCATGTCCTGTCCGCCATGTTTCATTTTAATAACCACTTCATAATCATCATTAGCAGCAGTTGTCATGTCCTGTCTGCCATGTTTCTCTTTAATAACCACTTCATAATCATCATTAGCAGCAGTTGTCATGTCCTGTCCGCCATGTTTCTCTTTAATAACCACTTCATAATCATCATTAGCAGCAGTTGTCATGTCCTGTCCGCAATGTTTCATTTTAATAACCACTTCATAATCATCATTAGCAGCAGTTGTCATGTCCTGTCCGCCATGTTTCTCATTAATAACCACTTCATAATCATCATTAGCAGCAATTGCCATGTCCTGTTCGCCATGTTTCTCTTTAATAGCCACTTCATAATCATCATTAGCAGCAGTTGTCATGTCCTATCCGCCATGTTTCTCATTAATAACCACTTCATAATCATCATTAGCAGCAATTGTCATGTCCTGTTCGCCATGTTTCTCTTTAATAGCCACTGCACAATCATCATTAGCAGCAGTTGTCATGTCCTGTCCGCCATGTTTCTCTTTAATAGCCACTGCATAATCATCATTAGCAACAGTTGTCATGTCCGGTCCGCCATGTTTCTCTTTAATAGCCACATCATAATCAGCATTAGCAGCATCTATCATGTCCTGTCCACCATGTTTCTCATTAATAACCACTGCATAATCATCATTAGCAGCAGTTGTCATGTCCTGTCCGCCATGTTTCATTTTAATAACCACTTCATAATCATCATTAGCAGCAGTTGTCATGTCCTGTCTGCCATGTTTCTCTTTAATAACCACTTCATAATCATCATTAGCAGCAGTTGTCATGTCCTGTCCGCCATGTTTCTCTTTAATAACCACTGCATACTCATCATTAGCAGCAGTTGTCATGTCCTGTCTGCCATGTTTCTCATTAATAACCACTTCATAATCAGCATTAGCAACAGTTGTCATGTCCTGTCTGCCATGTTTCTCTTTAATAGCCACAGCATAATCATCATTAGCAACAGTTGTCATGTCCTGTCCGCCATGCTTCTCTTTAATAACCACTTCATAATCATCATTAGCAACAGTTGTCATGTTCTCTCTGCCATGTTTCTCTTTAATAACCACTTCATAATCATCATTAGCAGCAGTTGTCATGTCCTGTCTGCCATGTTTCTCTTTAATAACCACTGCACAATCATCATTAGCAGCAGTTGTCATGTCCTGTCCGCCATGTTTCTCTTTAATAACCACTTCATAATCTTCATTAGCAGCAGTTGTCATGTCCTGTCCGCCATGTTTCTCTTTAATAGCCACTGCATAATCATCATTAGCAACAGTTGTCATGTCCGGTCCGCCATGTTTCTCTTTAATAGCCACATCATAATCAGCATCAGCAGCATCTATCATGTGATGTCCGCCATGTTTCTCTTTAATAACCACTGCATAATCATCATTAGCAGCATCTATCATGTCCTGTCCACCATGTTTCTCATTAATAACCACTGCATAATTATCATTAGCAGCAGTTGTCATGTCCTGTCCGCCATGTTTCATTTTAATAACCACTTCATAATCATCATTAGCAGCAGTTGTCATGTCCTGTCTGCCATGTTTCTCTTTAATAACCACTTCATAATCATCATTAGCAGCAGTTGTCATGTCCTGTCCGCCATGTTTCTCTTTAATAACCACTGCATACTCATCATTAGCAGCAGTTGTCATGTCCTGTCTGCCATGTTTCTCATTAATAACCACTTCATAATCATCATTAGCAACAGTTGTCATGTCCTGTCTGCCAGGTTTCTCTTTAATAGCCACAGCATAATCGTCATTAGCAACAGTTGTCATGTCCTGTCCGCCATGCTTCTCTTTAATAACCACTTCATAATCATCATTAGCAACAGTTATCATGTTCTCTCTGCCATGTTTCTCTTTAATAACCACTTCATAATCATCATTAGCGGCAGTTGTCATGTCCTGTCTGCCATGTTTCTCTTTAATAACCACTGCACAATCATCATTAGCAGCAGTTGTCATGTCCTGTCCGCCATGTTTCTCTTTAATAACCACTTCATAATCTTCATTAGCAGCAGTTGTCATGTCCTGTCTGCCATGTTTCTCTTTAATAACCACTTCATAATCATCATTAGCAGCAGATGGCATGTCCTGTTCGCCATGTTTACCATTAATAACGACTTCATAATCATCATTAGCAGAAGTTGGCATGCCCTGTTCGCCATGTTTCTCTTTAATAGCCACTTCATAATCATCATTAGCAACAGTTGTCATGTTCTGTCTGCCATGTTTCTCTTTAATAACCACTTCATAATCATCATTAGCAGCAGATGGCATGTCCTGTTCGCCATGTTTACCATTAATAACCACTTCATAATCATCATTAGCAGAAGTTGGCATGCCCTGTTCGCCATGTTTCTCTTTAATAACCACTTCATAATCATCATTAGCAGCAGTTGTCATGTCCTGTCCGCCATGTTTCTCTTTAATAACCACTTCATAATCATCATTAGCAGCAGATGGCATGTCCTGTTCGCCATGTTTCTCATTAATAACCACTTCATAATCATCATTAGGAGAAGTTGGCATGCCCTGTTCGCCATGTTTCTCTTTTATAACCACTTCATAATCATCATTAGCAGCAGTTGTCATGTCCTGTCCGCCATGTTTCTTTTTAATAACCACTTCATAATCATCATTAGCAGCAGTTGTCATGTCCTGTCCGCCATGTTTATCATTAATAACCACTTCATAATCATCATTAGCAGCAATTGTCATGTCCTGTTCGCCATGTTTCTCTTTAATAGCCACTGCACAATCATCATTAGCAGCAGTTGTCATGTCCTGTCCGCCACGTTTCTCTTTAATAGCCACTGCATAATCATCATTAGCAACAGTTGTCATGTCCTGTCCGCCATGTTTCTCTTTAATAACCACAGCATAATCATCATTAGCAGCAGTTGTCATGTCCTGTCTGCCATGTTTCTCATTAATAACCACTTCATAATCATCATTAGCAGCAGTTGTCATGTCCTGTCCGCCATGCTTCTCTTTAATAGCCACAACATAATCATCATCAACAGCAGTTGTCATGTTCTGTCCGCCATGTTTCTCTTTAATAACCACAGCATAATCATCATTAGCAGCAGTTGTCATGTCCTGTCTGCCATGATTCTCATTAATAACCACTTCATAATCATCATTAGCAGCAGTTGTCATGTCCTGTCCGCCATGCTTCTCTTTAATAGCCACAACATAATCATCATTAACAGCAGTTGTCATGTTCTGTCCGCCATGTTTCTCTTTAATAACCACTTCATAATCATCATTAGCAGCAATTGTCATGTTCTGTCTGCCATGTTTCTCTTTAATAACCACTGCATAATCATGATTAGCAACAGTTGTCATGTCCTGTCCGCCATGTTTCTCTTTAATAACCACTGCATACTCATCATTAGCAGCAGTTGTCATGTCCTGTCTGCCATGTTTCTCATTAATAACCACTTCATAATCATCATTAGCAACAGTTGTCATGTCCTGTCTGCCAGGTTTCTCTTTAATAGCCACAGCATAATCGTCATTAGCAACAGTTGTCATGTCCTGTCCGCCATGCTTCTCTTTAATAACCACTTCATAATCATCATTAGCAACAGTTATCATGTTCTCTCTGCCATGTTTCTCTTTAATAACCACTTCATAATCATCATTAGCGGCAGTTGTCATGTCCTGTCTGCCATGTTTCTCTTTAATAACCACTGCACAATCATCATTAGCAGCAGTTGTCATGTCCTGTCCGCCATGTTTCTCTTTAATAACCACTTCATAATCTTCATTAGCAGCAGTTGTCATGTCCTGTCTGCCATGTTTCTCTTTAATAACCACTTCATAATCATCATTAGCAGCAGATGGCATGTCCTGTTCGCCATGTTTACCATTAATAACGACTTCATAATCATCATTAGCAGAAGTTGGCATGCCCTGTTCGCCATGTTTCTCTTTAATAGCCACTTCATAATCATCATTAGCAACAGTTGTCATGTTCTGTCTGCCATGTTTCTCTTTAATAACCACTTCATAATCATCATTAGCAGCAGATGGCATGTCCTGTTCGCCATGTTTACCATTAATAACCACTTCATAATCATCATTAGCAGAAGTTGGCATGCCCTGTTCGCCATGTTTCTCTTTAATAACCACTTCATAATCATCATTAGCAGCAGTTGTCATGTCCTGTCCGCCATGTTTCTCTTTAATAACCACTTCATAATCATCATTAGCAGCAGATGGCATGTCCTGTTCGCCATGTTTCTCATTAATAACCACTTCATAATCATCATTAGGAGAAGTTGGCATGCCCTGTTCGCCATGTTTCTCTTTTATAACCACTTCATAATCATCATTAGCAGCAGTTGTCATGTCCTGTCCGCCATGTTTCTTTTTAATAACCACTTCATAATCATCATTAGCAGCAGTTGTCATGTCCTGTCCGCCATGTTTATCATTAATAACCACTTCATAATCATCATTAGCAGCAATTGTCATGTCCTGTTCGCCATGTTTCTCTTTAATAGCCACTGCACAATCATCATTAGCAGCAGTTGTCATGTCCTGTCCGCCACGTTTCTCTTTAATAGCCACTGCATAATCATCATTAGCAACAGTTGTCATGTCCTGTCCGCCATGTTTCTCTTTAATAACCACAGCATAATCATCATTAGCAGCAGTTGTCATGTCCTGTCTGCCATGTTTCTCATTAATAACCACTTCATAATCATCATTAGCAGCAGTTGTCATGTCCTGTCCGCCATGCTTCTCTTTAATAGCCACAACATAATCATCATCAACAGCAGTTGTCATGTTCTGTCCGCCATGTTTCTCTTTAATAACCACAGCATAATCATCATTAGCAGCAGTTGTCATGTCCTGTCTGCCATGATTCTCATTAATAACCACTTCATAATCATCATTAGCAGCAGTTGTCATGTCCTGTCCGCCATGCTTCTCTTTAATAGCCACAACATAATCATCATTAACAGCAGTTGTCATGTTCTGTCCGCCATGTTTCTCTTTAATAACCACTTCATAATCATCATTAGCAGCAATTGTCATGTTCTGTCTGCCATGTTTCTCTTTAATAACCACTGCATAATCATGATTAGCAACAGTTGTCATGTCCTGTCGTCATGTTTCTCATTAATAACAACTTCATAATCATCATTAGCAACAGTTGTCATGTCCTGTCTGCCATGTTTCTCTTTAATAACAACTGCATAATCATCGTTAGCAAAAGTTGTCATGTCCTGTCCGCCATGCTTCGCTTTAATAACCACTTCATAATCATCATTAGCAGCAGTTGTCATGTCCTGTTCGCCATGTTTCTCTTTAATAGCCACTGCACAAGCATCATTAGCAGCAGTTGCCATGCCCTGTCCGCCATGTTTCTCTTTAATAACAACTGCATAATCATCATTAGCAAAAGTTGTCATGTCCTGTCCGCCATGCTTCGCTTTAATAACCACTTCATAATCATCATTAGCAGCAGTTGTCATGTCCTGTCCGCCATGCTTCGCTTTAATAACCACTTCATAATCATCATTAGCAACAGTTGTCATGTTCTGTCCGCCATGTTTCTCTTTAATAACCACTTCATAATCATCATTAGCAGCAGTTGTCATGTCCTGTCTGCCATGTTTCTCTTTAATAACCACTGCAAAATCATCATTAGCAGCAGTTGTCATGTCCTGTCCGCCATGTTTCTCTTTAATAACCACTTCATAATCATCATTAGCAGCAGTTGTCATGTCCTGTCCGCCATGTTTCTCTTTAATAACCACTTCATAATCATCATTAGCAGCAGATGGCATGTCCTGTTCGCCATGTTTCTCATTAATAACCACTTCATAATCATCATTAGGAGAAGTTGGCATGCCCTGTTCGCCATGTTTCTCTTTTATAACCACTTCATAATCATCATTAGCAGCAGTTGTCATGTCCTGTCCGCCATGTTTCTTTTTAATAACCACTTCATAATCATCATTAGCAGCAGTTGTCATGTCCTGTCCGCCATGTTTATCATTAATAACCACTTCATAATCATCATTAGCAGCAATTGTCATGTCCTGTTCGCCATGTTTCTCTTTAATAGCCACTGCACAATCATCATTAGCAGCAGTTGTCATGTCCTGTCCGCCACGTTTCTCTTTAATAGCCACTGCATAATCATCATTAGCAACAGTTGTCATGTCCTGTCCGCCATGTTTCTCTTTAATAACCACAGCATAATCATCATTAGCAGCAGTTGTCATGTCCTGTCTGCCATGTTTCTCATTAATAACCACTTCATAATCATCATTAGCAGCAGTTGTCATGTCCTGTCCGCCATGCTTCTCTTTAATAGCCACAACATAATCATCATCAACAGCAGTTGTCATGTTCTGTCCGCCATGTTTCTCTTTAATAACCACAGCATAATCATCATTAGCAGCAGTTGTCATGTCCTGTCTGCCATGATTCTCATTAATAACCACTTCATAATCATCATTAGCAGCAGTTGTCATGTCCTGTCCGCCATGCTTCTCTTTAATAGCCACAACATAATCATCATTAACAGCAGTTGTCATGTTCTGTCCGCCATGTTTCTCTTTAATAACCACTTCATAATCATCATTAGCAGCAATTGTCATGTTCTGTCTGCCATGTTTCTCTTTAATAACCACTGCATAATCATGATTAGCAACAGTTGTCATGTCCTGTCGTCATGTTTCTCATTAATAACAACTTCATAATCATCATTAGCAACAGTTGTCATGTCCTGTCTGCCATGTTTCTCTTTAATAACAACTGCATAATCATCGTTAGCAAAAGTTGTCATGTCCTGTCCGCCATGCTTCGCTTTAATAACCACGTCATAATCATCATTAGCAGCAGTTGTCATGTCCTGTTCGCCATGTTTCTCTTTAATAGCCACTGCACAAGCATCATTAGCAGCAGTTGCCATGCCCTGTCCGCCATGTTTCTCTTTAATAACAACTGCATAATCATCATTAGCAAAAGTTGTCATGTCCTGTCCGCCATGCTTCGCTTTAATAACCACTTCATAATCATCATTAGCAGCAGTTGTCATGTCCTGTCCGCCATGTTTCTCTTCAATAACCACTGCATAATCATCATTAGCAGCAGTTGTCATGTCCTGTCCGCCATGTTTCTCTTTAATAGCCACTGCATAATCATCATTAGCAACAGTTGTCATGTCCTGTCCGCCATGCTTCTCTTTAATAACCACTTCATAATCATCATTAGCAGCAGTTGTCATGTTCTGTCCGCCATGTTTCTCTTTAATAACCACTTCATAATCATCATTAGCAGCAGTTGTCATGTCCTGTCTGCCATGTTTCTCTTTAATAACCACTGCAAAATCATCATTAGCAGCAGTTGTCATGTCCTGTCCGCCATGTTTCTCTTTAATAACCACTTCATAATCATCATTAGCAGCAGTTGTCATGTCCTGTCCGCCATGTTTCTCTTTAATAACCACTTCATAATCATCATTAGCAGCAGATGGCATGTCCTGTTCGCCATGTTTCTCATTAATAACCACTTCATAATCATCATTAGGAGAAGTTGGCATGCCCTGTTCGCCATGTTTCTCTTTTATAACCACTTCATAATCATCATTAGCTGCAGTTGTCATTTCCTGTCCGGCATGTTTCATTTTAATAACCACTTCATAATCATCATTAGCAGCAGTTCTCATGTCCTGTCCGCCATGTTTCTCATTAATAACCACTTCATAATCATCATTAGCAGCAATTGCCACGTCCTGTTCGCCATGTTTCTCTTTAATAGCCACTGCACAAGCATCATTAGCAGCAGTTGCCATGCCCTGTTCGCCATGTTTCTCTTTTATAACCACTTCATAATCATCATTAGCAGCAGTTGTCATGTCCTGTCCGCCATGTTTCATTTTAATAACCACTTCATAATCATCATTAGCAGCAGTTGTCATGTCCTGTCCGCCATGTTTCTCATTAATAACCACTTCATAATCATCATTAGCAGCAATTGTCATGTCCTGTTCGCCATGTTTCTCTTTAATAGCCACTGCACAATCATCATTAGCAGCAGTTGTCATGTCCTATCCGCCACGTTTCTCTTTAATAACCACTGCATAATCATCATTAGCAGCATCTATCATGTCCTGTCCACCATGTTTCTCATTAATAACCACTGCATAATCATCATTAGCAGCATCTATCATGTCCTGTCCATCATGTTTCTCATTAATAACCACTGCATAATCATCATTAGCAGGAGTTGTCATGTCCTGTCCGCCACGTTTCTCATTAATAACCACTGCATAATCATCATTAGCAGCAGTTGTCATGTCCTGTCCGCCACGTTTCTCATTAATAACCACTGCATAATCATCATTAGCAGCAGTTGTCATGTCCTGTCCGCCATGTTTCTCTTTAATAACCACTGCATAATCATCATTAGCAGCAGTTGTCATGTCCTGTCCGCCATGTTTCTCCTTAATAACCACTGCATAATCATCATTAGCAGCAGTTGTCATCTCCTGTCCGCCATGTTTCTCATTAATAACCACTTCATAATCATCATTAGCAGCAGTTGTCATGTCCTGTCCGCCATGTTCTCTTTAATAACCACTGCATAATCATCGTTAGCAACAGTTGTCATGTCCTGTCCGCCATGTTTCTCTTTAATAACCACATCATAATCATCATTAGCAGCAGTTGTCATGTCCTGTCTGCCATGTTTCTCATTAATAACCACTTCATAATCATCATTAGCAGCAGTTGTCATGTCCTGTCCGCCATGCTTCTCTTTAATAGCCACAACATAATCATCATTAACAGCAGTTGTCATGTTCTGTCCGTCATGTTTCTCTTTAATAACCACTTCATAATCTTCATTAGCAGCAGTTGGCATGTCCTGTCTGCCATGTTTCTCTTTAATAACCACTTCATAATCATCATTACCAGCAGTTGTCATGTCCTCTCTGCCATGTTTCTCATTAATAACCACTTCATAATCATCATTAACAGCAGTTGTCATGTTCTGTCCGTCATGTTTCTCTTTAATAACCACTTCATAATCATCATTAGCAGCAATTGTCATGTTCTGTCTGCCATGTTTCTCTTTAATAACCACTGCATAATCATGATTAGCAACAGTTGTCATGTTCTGTCTGCCATGTTTCTCTTTAATAACCACTGCATAATCATGATTAGCAACAGTTGTCATGTCCTGTCCGCCATGCTTCTCTTTAATAGCCACAACATAATCATCATTAACAGCAGTTGTCATGTTCTGTCTGCCATGTTTCTCATTAATAACCACTTCATAATCATCATTAGCAGCAGTTGTCATGTCCTGTCCGCCATGTTCTCTTTAATAACCACTGCATAATCATCGTTAGCAACAGTTGTCATGTCCTGTCCGCCATGTTTCTCTTTAATAACCACATCATAATCATCATTAGCAGCAGTTGTCATGTCCTGTCTGCCATGTTTCTCATTAATAACCACTTCATAATCATCATTAGCAGCAGTTGTCATGTCCTGTCCGCCATGCTTCTCTTTAATAGCCACAACATAATCATCATTAACAGCAGTTGTCATGTCCTGTTCGCCATGTTTCTCTTTAATAGCCACTGCACAATCATCATTAGCAGCAGTTGTCATGTCCTATCCGCCACGTTTCTCTTTAATAACCACTGCATAATCATCATTAGCAGCATCTATCATGTCCTGTCCACCATGTTTCTCATTAATAACCACTGCATAATCATCATTAGCAGCATCTATCATGTCCTGTCCATCATGTTTCTCATTAATAACCACTGCATAATCATCATTAGCAGGAGTTGTCATGTCCTGTCCGCCACGTTTCTCATTAATAACCACTGCATAATCATCATTAGCAGCAGTTGTCATGTCCTGTCCGCCACGTTTCTCATTAATAACCACTGCATAATCATCATTAGCAGCAGTTGTCATGTCCTGTCCGCCATGTTTCTCTTTAATAACCACTGCATAATCATCATTAGCAGCAGTTGTCATGTCCTGTCCGCCATGTTTCTCCTTAATAACCACTGCATAATCATCATTAGCAGCAGTTGTCATCTCCTGTCCGCCATGTTTCTCATTAATAACCACTTCATAATCATCATTAGCAGCAGTTGTCATGTCCTGTCCGCCATGTTCTCTTTAATAACCACTGCATAATCATCGTTAGCAACAGTTGTCATGTCCTGTCCGCCATGTTTCTCTTTAATAACCACATCATAATCATCATTAGCAGCAGTTGTCATGTCCTGTCTGCCATGTTTCTCATTAATAACCACTTCATAATCATCATTAGCAGCAGTTGTCATGTCCTGTCCGCCATGCTTCTCTTTAATAGCCACAACATAATCATCATTAACAGCAGTTGTCATGTTCTGTCCGTCATGTTTCTCTTTAATAACCACTTCATAATCTTCATTAGCAGCAGTTGGCATGTCCTGTCTGCCATGTTTCTCTTTAATAACCACTTCATAATCATCATTACCAGCAGTTGTCATGTCCTCTCTGCCATGTTTCTCATTAATAACCACTTCATAATCATCATTAACAGCAGTTGTCATGTTCTGTCCGTCATGTTTCTCTTTAATAACCACTTCATAATCATCATTAGCAGCAATTGTCATGTTCTGTCTGCCATGTTTCTCTTTAATAACCACTGCATAATCATGATTAGCAACAGTTGTCATGTTCTGTCTGCCATGTTTCTCTTTAATAACCACTGCATAATCATGATTAGCAACAGTTGTCATGTCCTGTCCGCCATGCTTCTCTTTAATAGCCACAACATAATCATCATTAACAGCAGTTGTCATGTTCTGTCTGCCATGTTTCTCATTAATAACCACTTCATAATCATCATTAGCAGCAGTTGTCATGTCCTGTCCGCCATGTTCTCTTTAATAACCACTGCATAATCATCGTTAGCAACAGTTGTCATGTCCTGTCCGCCATGTTTCTCTTTAATAACCACATCATAATCATCATTAGCAGCAGTTGTCATGTCCTGTCTGCCATGTTTCTCATTAATAACCACTTCATAATCATCATTAGCAGCAGTTGTCATGTCCTGTCCGCCATGCTTCTCTTTAATAGCCACAACATAATCATCATTAACAGCAGTTGTCATGTTCTGTCCGTCATGTTTCTCTTTAATAACCACTTCATAATCTTCATTAGCAGCAGTTGGCATGTCCTGTCTGCCATGTTTCTCTTTAATAACCACTTCATAATCATCATTACCAGCAGTTGTCATGTCCTCTCTGCCATGTTTCTCATTAATAACCACTTCATAATCATCATTAACAGCAGTTGTCATGTTCTGTCCGTCATGTTTCTCTTTAATAACCACTTCATAATCATCATTAGCAGCAATTGTCATGTTCTGTCTGCCATGTTTCTCTTTAATAACCACTGCATAATCATCATTAGCAACAGTTGTCATGTTCTGTCTGCCATGTTTCTCTTTAATAACCACTGCATAATCATCATTAGCAGCAGTTGTCATGTCCTGTCCGCCATGCTTCTCTTTAATAGCCACAACATAATCATCATTAACAGCAGTTGTCATGTTCTGTCCGTCATGTTTCTCTTTAATAACCACTTCATAATCTTCATTAGCAGCAGTTGGCATGTCCTGTCTGCCATGTTTCTCTTTAATAACCACTTCATAATCATCATTACCAGCAGTTGTCATGTCCTCTCTGCCATGTTTCTCATTAATAACCACTTCATAATCATCATTAACAGCAGTTGTCATGTTCTGTCCGTCATGTTTCTCTTTAATAACCACTTCATAATCATCATTAGCAGCAATTGTCATGTCCTGTCCGCCATGTTTCTCTATAATAACCACTGCATAATCATCATTAGCAGCAGTTGTCATGTCCTGTCTGCCATGTTTCTCTTTAATAACCACTTCATAATCATCATTAGCAGCAGTTGTCATGTCCTCTCTGCGATGTTTCTCATTAATAACCACTTCATAATCATCATTAACAGCAGTTGTCATGTTCTGTCCGTCATGTTTCTCTTTAATAACCACTTCATAATCATCATTAGCAGCAATTGTCATGTTCTGTCTGCCATGTTTCTCTTTAATAACAACTTCATAATCATCATTAGCAACAGTTGTCATGTCCTGTCCGCCATGTTTCTCTTTAATAACAACTGCATAATCATCGTTAGCAAAAGTTGTCATGTCCTGTCTGCCATGTTTCTCTTTAATAACCACTTCATAATCATCATTAGCAGCAGTTGTCATGTCCTCTCTGCCATGTTTCTCATTAATAACCACTTCATAATCATCATTAACAGCAGTTGTCATGCTCTGTCCGTCATGTTTCTCTTTAATAACCACTTCATAATCATCATTAGCAGCAATTGTCATGTTCTGTCTGCCATGTTTCTCTTTAATAACCACTGCATAATCATGATTAGCAACAGTTGTCATGTCCTGTCCGTCATGTTTCTCATTAATAACAACTTCATAATCATCATTAGCAACAGTTGTCATGTCCTGTCCGCCATGTTTGTCTTTAATAACAACTGCATAATCATCGTTAGCAAAAGTTGTCATGTCCTGTCCGCCATGCTTCGCTTTAATAACCACTTCATAATCATCATTAGCAGCAGTTGTCATGTCCTGTCTGCCATGTTTCTCATTAATAACCACTTCATAATCATCATTAACAGCAGTTGTCATGTTCTGTCCATCATGTTTCTCTTTAATAACCACTTCATAATCATGATTAGCTGCAATTGTCATGTTCTGTCTGCCATGTTTCTCTTTGATAACCACTGCATAATCATGATTAGCAACAGTTGTCATGTCCTGTCCGCCATGTTTCTCTATAATAACTACTGCATAATCATCATTAGCAGCAGTTGTCATGTCCTGTCTGCCATGTTTCTCTTTAATAACCACTTCATAATCATCATTAGCAGCAGTTGTCATGTCCTCTCTGCCATGTTTCTCATTAATAACCACTTCATAATCATCATTAACAGCAGTTGTCATGTTCTGTCCGTCATGTTTCTCTTTAATAACCACTTCATAATCATCATTAGCAGCAATTGTCATGTTCTGTCTGCCATGTTTCTCTTTAATAACAACTTCATAATCATCATTAGCAACAGTTGTCATGTCCTGTCCACCATGTTTCTCTTTAATAACAACTGCATAATCATCGTTAGCAAAAGTTGTCATGTCCTGTCCGCCATGCTTCGCTTTAATAACCACTTCATAATCATCATTAGCAGCAGTTGTCATGTCCTGTCTGCCATGTTTCTCATTAATAACCACTTCATAATCATCATTAACAGCAGTTGTCATGTTCTGTCCGTCATGTTTCTCTTTAATAACCACTTCATAATCATCATTAGCAGCAATTGTCATGTTCTGTCTGCCATGTTTCTCTTTAATAACCACTGCATAATCATGATTAGCTACAGTTGTCATGTCCTGTCCGCCATGTTTCTCTATAATAACCACTGCATAATCATCATTAGCAGCAGTTGTCATGTCCTGTCTGCCATGTTTCTCATTAATAACCACTTCATAATCATCATTAGCAACAGTAGTCATGTCCTGTCTGCCATGTTTCTCTTTAATAGCCACAGCATAATCATCATTAGCAACAGTTGTCATGTCCTGTCCGGCATGCTTCTCTTTAATAACCACTTCATACTCATCATTAGCAACAGTTGTCATGTTCTGTCCGCCATGTTTCTCTTTAATAACCACTTCATAATCATCATTAGCAGCAGTTGTCATGTCCTGTCCGCCATGTTTCTCTTTAATAACCACTTCATAATCATCATTAGCAGCAGTTGCCATGTCCTGTCCGCCATGTTTCTCTTTAATAACCACTTCATAATCATCATTAGCAGCAGATGGCATGTCCTGTTCGCCATGTTTCTCATTAATAACCACTTCATAATCATCATTAGGAGAAGTTGGCATGCCCTGTTCGCCATGTTTCTCTTTTATAACCACTTCATAATCATCATTAGCTGCAGTTGTCATGTCCTGTCCGCCATGTTTCATTTTAATAACCACTTCATAATCATCATTAGCAGCAGTTCTCATGTCCGGTCCGCCATGTTTCTCATTAATAACCACTTCATAATCATCATTAGCAGCAATTGCCATGTCCTGTTCGCCATGTTTCTCTTTAATAGCCACTGCACAATCATCATTAGCAGCAGTTTCCTTGCCCTGTTCGCCATGTTTCTCTTTTATAACCACTTCATAATCATCATTAACAGCAGTTGTCATGTTCTGTCCGTCATGTTTCTCTTTAATAACCACTTCATAATCATCAATAGCAGCAATTGTCATGTTCTGTCGGCCATGTTTCTCTTTAATAACCACTGCATAATCATGATTAGCAACAGTTGTCATGTCCTGTCCGCCATGTTTCTCATTAATAACAACTTCATAATCATCATTAGCAACAGATGTCATGTCCTGTCCGCCATGTTTCTCATTAATAACCACTTCATAATCATCATTAACAGCAGTTGTCATGTTCTGTCCGTCATGTTTCTCTTTAATAACCACTTCATAATCATCATTAGCAGCAATTGTCATGTTCTGTCTGCCATGTTTCTCTTTAATAACCACTGCATAATCATGATTAGCAACAGGTGTCATGTCCTGTCCGTCATGTTTCTCATTAATAACAACTTCATAATCATCATTAGCAACAGTAGTCATGTCCTGTCTGCCATGTTTCTCATTAATAACCACTTCATAATCATCATTAGCAACAGTAGTCATGTCCTGTCTGCCATGTTTCTCTTTAATAGCCACTTCATAAACATCATTAGCAACAGTTGTCATGTTCTGTCCGCCATGTTTCTCTTTAATAACCACTTCATAATCATCATTAGCAGCAGTTGTCATGTCCTGTCCGCCATGTTTCTCATTAATAACCACTGCAAAATCGTCATTAGCAGCAGTTGTCATGTCCTGTCCGCCATGTTTCTCTTTAATAACCACTTCATAATCATCATTAGCAGCAGTTGTCATGTCCTGTCCGCCATGTTTCTCTTTAATAACCACTTCATAATCATCACTAGCAGCAGATGGCATGTCCTGTTCGCCATGTTTCTCATTAATAACCACTTCATAATCATCATTAGGAGAAGTTGGCATGCCCTGTTCGCCACGTTTCTCTTTTATAACCACTTCATAATCATCATTAGCTGCAGTTGTCATGTCCTGTCCGCCATGTTTCATTTTAATAACCACTTCATAATCATCATTAGCAGCAGTTCTCATGTCCGGACCGCCATGTTTCTCATTAATAACCACTTCATAATTATCATTAGCAGCAATTGCCATGTCCTGTTCGCCATGTTTCTCTTTAATAGCCACTGCACAATCATCATTAGCAGCAGTTGCCATGCCCTGTTCGCCATGTTTCTCTTTTATAACCACTTCATAATCATCATTAACAGCAGTTGTCATGTTCTGTCCGTCATGTTTCTCTGTAATAACCACTTCATAATCATCAATAGCAGCAATTGTCATGTTCTGTCTGCCATGTTTCTCTTTAATAACCACTGCATAATCATGATTAGCAACAGTTGTCATGTCCTGTCCGCCATGTTTCTCATTAATAACAACTTCATAATCATCATTAGCACAGTTGTCATGTCCTGTCTGCCATGTTTCTCTTTAATAACAACTGCATAATCATCGTTAGCAAAAGTTGTCATGTCCTGTCCGCCGTGCTTCGCTTCAATAACCACTTCATAATCATCATTAGCAGCAGTTGTCATGTCCTGTCTGCCATGTTTCTCTTTAATTACCACTTCATAATCATCATTAGCAGCAGTTGTCATGTCCTGTCTGCCATGTTTCTCTTTAATGACCACTGCATAATCATCATTAGCAGCAGTTGTCATGTCCTGTCTGCTATGTTTCTCATTAATAACCACTTCATAATCATCATTAGCAACAGTAGTCATGTCCTGTCTGCCATGTTTCTCTTTAATAGCCACAGCATAATCATCATTAGCAACAGTTGTCATGTCCTTTCCGTGATGCTTCTCTTTAATAACCACTTCATAATCATCATTAGCAACAGTTGTCATGTTCTGTCCGCCATGTGTCTCTTTAATAACCACTTCATAATCATCATTAGCAGCAGTTGTCATGTCCTGTCCGCCATGTTTCTCTTTAATAACCACTGCAAAATCATCATTAGCAGCAGTTGTCATGTCCTGTCCGCCATGTTTCTCTTTAATAACCACTTCATAATCATCATTAGCAGCAGTTGTCATGTCCTGTCCGCCATGTTTCTCTTTAGTAACCACTTCATAATCATCATTAGCAGCAGATGGCATGTCCTGTTCGCCATGTTTCTCATTAATAACCACTTCATAATCATCATTAGGAGAAGTTGGCATGCCCTGTTCGCCATGTTTCTCTTTTATAACCACTTCATAATCATCATTAGCTGCAGTTGTCATGTCCTGTCCGCCATGTTTCATTTTAATAACCACTTCATAATCATCATTAGCAGGAGTTCTCATGTCCGGTCCGCCATGTTTCTCATTAATAACCACTTCATAATTATCATTAGCAGCAATTGCCATGTCCTGTTCGCCATGTTTCTCTTTAATAGCCACTGCACAATCATCATTAGCAGCAGTTGCCATGCCCTGTTCGCCATGTTTCTCTTTTATAACCACTTCATAATCATCATTAACAGCAGTTGTCATGTTCTGTCCGTCATGTTTCTCTTTAATAACCACTTCATAATCATCAATAGCAGCAATTGTCATGTTCTGTCTGCCATGTTTCTCTTTAATAACCACTGCATAATCATGATTAGCAACAGTTGTCATGTCCTGTCCGCCATGTTTCTCATTAATAACAACTTCATAATCATCATTAGCACAGTTGTCATGTCCTGTCTGCCATGTTTCTCTTTAATAACAACTGCATAATCATCGTTAGCAAAAGTTGTCATGTCCTGTCCGCCGTGCTTCGCTTCAATAACCACTTCATAATCATCATTAGCAGCAGTTGTCATGTCCTGTCTGCCATGTTTCTCTTCAATTACCACTTCATAATCATCATTAGCAGCAGTTGTCATGTCCTGTCTGCCATGTTTCTCTTTAATAACCACTGCATAATCATCATTAGCAGCAGTTGTCATGTCCTGTCTGCTATGTTTCTCATTAATAACCACTTCATAATCATCATTAGCAACAGTAGTCATGTCCTGTCTGCCATGTTTCTCTTTAATAGCCACAGCATAATCATCATTAGCACAGTTGTCATGTCCTTTCCGTGATGCTTCTCTTTAATAACCACTTCATAATCATCATTAGCAACAGTTGTCATGTTCTGGCCGCCACGTGTCTCTTTAATAACCACTTCATAATCATCATTAGCAACAGTTGTCATGTTCTGTCCGCCATGCTTCTCTTTAATAACCACTTCATAATCATCATTAGCAGAAGTTGGCATGCCCTGTTCGCCATGTTTCTCTTTTATAACCACTTCATAATCACCATTAGCAGCAGTTGTCATGTCCTGTCCGCCATGTTTCATTTTAATAACCACTTCATAATCATCATTAGCAGCAGTTGTCATGTCCTGTCCGCCATGTTTCTCATTAATAACCACTTCATAATCATCATTAGCAGCAATTGCCATGTCCTGTTCGCCATGTTTCTCTTTAATAGCCACTGCACAATCATCATTAGCAGCAGTTGTCATGCCCTGTTCGCCATGTTTCTCTTTTATAACCACTTCATAATCATCATTAGCAGCAGTTGTCATGTCCTGTCCGCCATTTTTCATTTTAATAACCACTTCATAATCATCATTAGCAACAGTTGTCATGTCCTGTCTGCCATGTTTCTCTTTAATAGCCACAGCATAATCATCATTAGCAAAAGTTGTCCTGTCCTGTCCGCCATGCTTCTCTTTAATAACCACTTCATAATCATCATTAGCAACAGTTGTCATGTTCTGTCTGCCATGTTTCTCTTTAATAACCACTTCATAATCATCATTAGCAGCAGTTGTCATGTCCTGTCCGCCATGTTTCTCTTTAATAACCACTGCACAATCATCATTAGCAGCAATTGTCATGTCCTGTTCGCCATGTTTCTCTTTAATAACCACTGCACAATCATCATTAGCAGCAATTGCCATATCCTGTCCGCCATGTTTCTCTTTAATAACCACTTCATAATCATCATTAGCAGCAGTTGTCATGTCCTGTTCGCCATGTTTCTCATTAATAACCACTTCATAATCATCATTAGCAGAAGTTGGCATGCCCTGTTCGCCATGTTTCTCTTTTATAACCACTTCATAATCATCATTAGCAGCAGTTGTCATGTCCTGTCCGCCATGTTTCATTTTAATAACCACTTCATAATCATCATTAGCAGCAGTTGTCATGTCCTGTCCGCCATGTTTCTCATTACTAACCACTTCATAATCATCATTAGCAGCAATTGCCATGTCCTGTTCACCATGTTTCTCTTTAATAGCCACTGCACAATCATCATTAGCAGCAGTTGTCATGTCCTGTCCGCCATGTTTCTCTTTAATAGCCACTGCATACTCATCATTAGCAGCAGTTGTCATGCCCTGTTCGCCATGGTTCTGTTTTATAACGACTTCATAATCATCATTAGCAGCAGTTGTCATGCCCTGTTCGCCATGGTTCTGTTTTATAACGACTTCATAATCATCATTAGCAGCAGTTGTCATGCCATGTTCGCCATGTTTCTCTTTTATAACCACTTCATAATCATCATTAGCAGAAGTTGTCATGTCCTGTCCGCCATGTTTCTCATTAATAACCACTTCATAATCATCATTAGCAGCAATTGCCATGTCCTGTTCGCCATGTTTCTCTTTAATAGCCACATCATAATCATCATTAGCAGCAGTTGTCATGTCCTGTCCGCCATGCTTCTCTTTACTAACCACTTCATAATCATCATTAGCAACAGTTGTCATGTTCTGTCTGCCATGTTTCTCTTTAATAACCACTTCATAATCATCATTAGCAGCAGTTGTCATGTGCTGTCCGCCATGTTTCTCTTTAATAACCACTGCAAAATCATCATTAGCAGCAGTTGTCATGTCCTGTCCGCCATGTTTCTCTTTAATATCCACTTCATAATCATCGTTAGCAGCAGTTGTCATGTCCTGTCTGCCATGTTTCTCTTTAATAACCACTGCACAATCATCATTAGCAGCAGTTGCCATATCCTGTCCGCCATGTTTCTCTTTAATAACCA